>CAUYRH010143480.1:0-84742 GCA_963574655.1 Perodicticus potto | reverse complement strand
CTTATTAAATGTAGAGTATCAATGTCTTTATATATTGATTAGGAAAATGCTATGAGGGCTATCTCTCACAGTATGATCAAAATGTTTCTGATTGTATATGAAGCACATTCTGCCCTATGATTGCACCAATGTACACAATTATGATTTAATAAAATTATTAAAAAAAAAGAAACATATGTTTATAGAAATTGTGAGATGGTATATTTATAAAATTTGCTGGTCTCGTACAGAATGCTGGTATGTGATAGAAAATTCGCAGTTGTCTACTTCTTAGTTACCATAGTAAAATGAAAGATATTGATAGTTAAATAGTATAATTAATACATGTAAATGGAATTACTAAAAATAATAAGGGTGAAGAGAAACAATTCTGTATGCAAATCATGTGAAGAATTAAGAAATTTTTGTTCTTGTTGGGGAAAAAGAGAACTATTTTTGTCTTAAAGTAAGACGACTGGATATTCCAGAATGAGAGAAGAAAAGTATAGGGCAACCTGAATGGACCTAGAAAATTGTTGAAGATTTCTAGAAAGGGAATTTTATGTATGGTCAAGTTGGCTAAGATTGAATGGGTTTATTTATAAAGTTGTTTTAAAAATTAGTTCAAGAGTGTACTGATGTAAAACTGGAATTTTTTTTTTTTTTTACTTTTTAAGTAATCTGCCTAGGAAACAAAGATTCTCTGTCATATGAAAATAATTTACTATGGTTTGTGTTGTCTGTATCATCTCTTTTTAAGAGAATGTAAGTCTTATTTCATAGTGATTTATGATCTTATTTCATCAAATGTTCAGATCTTTTGACATTTTTTCACAGCTTTTCAACATCAAATCCTAAATAAAATATTGATCTCGGATTGACTTTGAGATTTCCCAGAGGGCTCCAGAAAAGTTTCAAAGGATTTATTCTTTCTCCTTATAAAAATGTTCAGTTTTTTTGATATATTAAATTACGTGGGAAGTATTGTCAAGTAAGAAGTGATATTTAATCTTTCTTAGGTTATATTTGAATGGGTAAATATTAATAATGTAACTATTTCAGAAATTATTAGAATTTCATAGAAATTTGCCAATACACTTATTTTCCATGATATATACTGGTATGATGTTGTTAGTCATAATTCTAGCTATTATTTAAGTGATGTATGCCACAGAATTAACCAAATTCTTCTGTCAGTTAAATCATTTATATAATACTCTCATTAGATTTTTAACCACAGCAGACATTTTAAGCCTTTTATCATACACAGATTTTTTTTTTTTTTTAATTTTGATTCTTCCTTCCTCTGGCGATCAGCTTACAGGTCAAAGTGCTTCATTTTCAATTAAAAAGTAATTGGCCCAGAGATCCCATGGAAAGGACTATGCCAGGTATTCTGGGGTATAGGCTTCCAGTGGCATTGCTTAGATAACTTTCAGACTATACCACTGGAAGAGGTGACAGGTTCATAAAACTGCTAACCCAAGTCAAGTAAAAGAAAAATCAGTTACATGGAATTGAATTAAATAATAAAGAATTATGATAATTTTTATGGTTATTTTTTAGCACATTGCTGGTTCTTGAGTGTTTTATTTAAAGGACTTTCTTCATCTTTCTTAAGCTATCTATAACTCGTGATAATTTCATAGATTATACCTTTGTAAAAATAAATGAAACATTTATCTTCCTATCTGAACCCTCCAAAATTCAGAAACTCCTACTGAGTATTCCTATTTTCATGGCAATTCAATAATTTATATAAGTTTAATAAAAATCTGTCCTCAGGACATAATTGGGAAAATCAGTTTATAAAAGGCCTTGACTAGAATGTCATATTTAAGAATGATGCATTGAATCAGATATGTCCAGATAGTTTTTAAGGCACAAAGGTTGCCTAATGGAGCTAGTGCTTACAAAAACTTGGAAAAATTGTCATGGTACCTGGCTTATAAGAGATCCCAGCCTTGTAGATGGACCTTCTTGGAAGGTCTAGGAATGATAGGATAATTTTGGAAAGTCAGAAAGAGAGGAATCCATTCAAATTTATAGTTATTTCAGGAAAAATCTAATAGTGAATTGTTGGCTTCACTTCTAAGCCTCACGAGGTTTTTAACAGTTAAATCTTATAAAACATTCCAGCAAAGCAAACTAAGAAAGTTCTAAGGGGTCAATTACCATTCTTTCTACAATTAGGTAAACGATTAGGCCAAATCTAATGAGGCCAGACTTATTTTGTAAATAAGAATCAAAAAAGGTGGTGACTATAGAGAGAAAAAGGAGTGGGGTGCCAGCCCCATATACTGGAGGTGATGGGTTCGAACCCGGCCCTGGCCAAAAACTGCAAATAAAAAGTGTTTAAAAAAAAAAAAAAGGTTTAAAAAGAAAAAAACATTAAGTTGAAATGGAAAACCACAGTGTATACTGAGTTAAATTCTAGTCTTATTCATTTCCTTTGATGTTTTTGTTATCTACCTATAAACTGCACTGGATCCTATCATCTTATAAATATTGTTGATTCTTCTATTAATAGCTTCCTCCTGTAGCTGATGATAGTTCTCCAAACTAACACTTCCATTTTTTTTTCTCACCTTCCTGACTTGGCATTACTGACAATTGGATCCTTGAGTGTGACTTTTGACTGCACCCTGGTTTTACAGAACTAATTCTCTTAATAAATGGATTTGTTCTGTGAAGTTTGGATTTGGCCAAGGGGCTACACTTGGGGATCTGGAAGGCCACACATGACCTTCAGGCCTCAGGTTTCCCATCTTGACTAAAACTACCATTTCCTCAAAACTCTGGAAACTGAAACTGGACAACCTGGTATAAACTGGAAGAAATTACCATAACTATGCATGTATGGGCAACATTTATGAGAATATATTTTATTCCCTTGCACAAGAAGAAGTATTGACAAGACTCTCCCCTTAACCAAACTTCAGTGAGGTTTCTCTAAGCCTTTTTCTCATTTAGGCCCCATCTTTGCTGGACGACTCACTTTGTCCAGTTGAATAAGAGCCTTGAGAAGTCAGTTTAGAGAGAAGCTTCCACCTTTGATATCTGATCAACTTCCTCATCTCCCTCATCCTCTTAGGCAATATGTGATTATATCAGCCTATATTCAGCAAGAATCCTATTAAGTCTTTTCTACTAGAATCCTACTTGCTCTGTATTCCTGTTGTTTCCTTTTAGTAAGTGTCTACTCACTACTAAGTAGACATGTGTAGTCTACTTGGCGGGGTGGAGGGGGTAGTAAGTAGACACTTATACTAAATTCATTTTTACTCAGTTTAGAGCCCTGTTCTTGGGCTGTAAATCACCAGTTATTCTTGTTGTATTCGGAGTTGAACCCAGTTCTATACTGAGTTTTCTTTTCCTGTATTGAAGTAGCTTTTGAATAAAATCTGTTTTACTGTTTTCCTACTATCCTGTGCTGGTTTCCTTTCACAATATTGATAGTATAAGTTCTGGGGGAACAATTGCAAGCATGTGTGTACCCTGATAGATATTCCAGCTTAGCAATTGAATGAAGTTAGTGATCAAAATTTGCATTGGTGCTTTGCGAACATATGTAATGTCCATGAGGAAGAAATACTTGACAACGTTTTGTCCTGTTTATTACTAAACACCTCAAATATTGTAAAGGATACACTAGGATCAGTGCCGATGGAACAGTTGTGTGAAAAGGAAGGTGGTGCATTGCTGTGCAAATCAAAGAGGTCGCCTCTAGTAATTTATGTTTTTGTAGTGACAGAGAACAGTTGATGTTCAAAAATATGTCATTAGTGGTTTGTATGGTCATGGTGTTGGGGTAATCAGAATGGGAAAAAATAGGTCACTAGGATTTGATTTATTTTTGAAGAAAATACTGACAGTTATTAGTACTATCAAATTATAGCTTTTAAGTATGTGTATGACTTTTTGGCATACTGAGCAAGGAATTGGGATGTAAATATGACTATTGAGAAAAAAAGATGCTCATGTTAGTTTTGTTTTTTTGAGACAGAGTCTCCTACTTTGTCACCTTCTTTAGAGTGCCATGGCATCATAGCTCATAGCAACCTCAAAGTCTTGGGCTCAAGCAATCCTCTTGTCTCAGTCTCCCAAGTAGCTGGGACTGCAGGCACTTGCCACAATACCTGGCTATTTTTAGAGATGGGATCAGGCTGGTCTGGAACTCCTGACATCAAGCAATCCACCTGCCTTGGCCTCCCAGAGTTCTAGGATTTACAGGTGTGAGCCACTGCACCCAGCCTTCATATTAGTTTTTAAAATGAGAGAGAGATGAAAATATTTCTTTGTGTTGTTAATAATTCTAGTACAGACCATTTTGAGTAACTTGTGTAACACGTCACAGCAGTGTATTCTATATGTTGAATTGCTTGAATTTTCACTTTAGGCCCAAAATATCCCCTTTGAAATTTTCAGATGAGTGATTAAGATTTCTTCTAAAGACAGTGAAGTATGGTATAAATGTTTTAAACTTTAATACTTTCCAATACCTTTTTTTAACAATTACCTTTGGAGAAAGAAACATGATTTATTGTAACATATTTTTAAAAATCACTTCACTACAAATGTAGTATTACAAAATACATGAGAAAATGAGGAAATACTTTATAGAGCGAAAGCAGTTAGAAAATGGATTGGAAATGTATTTACTCTGTCTTCCAAGTTGAAATAGTCAGTTTTTCTTTTTTCATTTGTTATATGCTTGTCAATTTCATGCCTGATGGAGTTCTAAAACTCACATTCACACACGTAGGAGAAAAACTCAGTTCAATTCAAGTTGAGGGGGGGAGGAGGAATGGGAAAAGGAAGAGAGGAGAAGGGGGTATTGCTGTGCTCCCACTTAATGGGCACAATATAAGGGTGTATGGCACACCTTTTAGGTGTGGGACACAACTACAAGGACCCTACCTAAAAAATTCAAATATTTTGACCTGGTTGTTTATACCCTTGCATTAAACTGAGAAAAAAAACAAAATTCCGGTGAGGAATCTTTTGTAAGTTCTAGGTTCACAATAGTTAAATATCTAGAATTATCTGATAAACTCACCAAATATTTATTGTTATCCAACAATCTTTAATTTAGTATTAGGAATTTCTGTTATAGTAATATAGTAAGAATAGAAACTGATTGGCTGTGGAACTCAAGGACATGTAGCTCAAAGTTTTTGTCATTGACAATTTGATAAGAGCACAAACAAAATGCAGTCTCTTTCACTGATAGGCAACAATAATAAACATATCAGTATTTTATGAAAAATAACAGTATATTTTGAAAAAGTACTTTAACTATTGTGGTCCATGGATGCTGAACATGGATGCTGAACTAGTGTTTGTCACCTTTGTAAAAGAAGGTTGTATTTGTTGATAGCTTACCACGGGGCAAACATTGTTCTAACTGTAAAAAGCCCATGTTAACTCTGAAGAAGCCAATATTTTACAGGCTGAGTCAAGGAGAGAATAAATAACTTATCCAAACTCACCCAGCTGTTAATTGGCAGAACTAGGATTTCAACAGAGGCCGTCTAACAGTAAAATCTGGTCTTAACCACTACCTGACAGAGGAAAATAGTAGTCTAGGAGTCTTTTAGGAGATCAGCTTAATTACTGTTTAATATTTTGAAGCCTCCTAAAGTCTTTCTCTACTCTTTTAATATACAATTTTCCTGCATTATTCTCCCCCTTACGATTACTACTACCAGTGAGAATTTTTTTTAGAAGGCTTTTAAAGAGAGAAATGGTTGCTAAGAATGGGTGCTTTGTAGGCAGAGAGAAGGATCACCTTTATGGCCACAGATTGTTTCCTTAATTTTGGCCAATTTTTTCTTTGGCTATTGTGGTCTTAAGACAATTCAGGTGACTCATAACTCATCGCCTTTAATCCCCTAAATATCTCAAAGTTGCATGCTCATCTGTCTTAAGCGAATGAATAGCATCATCTTCCCCCACGAAAGATTTGTATAGATCATAAATAATTTTAAAAGTTCTAGTTTATAAATCAACTTTCTTAAAAGTATGTTAAAAAGTTTTTTATACATGGCAATTTAATATATTTTACAATATTGATTTTATACAGCCTTATTTAATAGGTTTAATTTATCTTAACATTACTATTACAAATAAATGAAAATTCAAATGTATAGTCTTTTTCTAAAACATTAAGAAGTGTATCAGGTTTTAGAATATAATGTTTTTTGGCTTGTTTTAAATACACTATTTCACTGACTGCTGCGTGTTGGGGTTAGAGCTATTTCTCTTTTAAATCTAGCAGCGCCCCCTAGAGTGAAAGGTTAGATATACAATTTGATAAGAAAGCAGTTTCATTAAGTCCCATTTGTTTAGTTTTGCAGTTGTTGCTATTGCCATGGCAGCCTTCCTCATAAAGTCTTTCCCCAGGCCAATATCTTCCAGTGTTTTTCCAATTCTTTCTTTGAGGATTTTTATTGTCTCATTCCTTAAATTTAAATCCTTTATCCATCTCAAATCAATATTTGTGAGGGGAGAAAGGTGTACATCTAGTTTCAGTTGTTTACATATGGATATCCAATTCTCCCAGCACCATTTATTGAATAGGGAGTCTTTCCCCCCAGTGAATGCTCTTGTTTGGTTTATCAAAGATTAGATAGCTAGTAAAATATCTTTCTTAATTTTCCAATTAGCATGTAGTAAAATGAACTGTAGGCATTAAAATATATTGAAAGTAACCTTGGTGCAGTTTAGAGATAATTTTCATCAGTCATTTGTCAAACATTGATACATCAAATCCATTTAAAAATTCATCTTATCCTCTTTCAGGACCTGGTCGAGAGGATTTCACCATCAAGGAAATTGATATTCACTACAGCAAGGACCGAAATGTTTGTCACAAGGAGCCCAAGTGTCAGGACATTTACCTAAGGCTGTTGGTCCAGCTGTTACAGGTTTCTGACCAGATGAACCAACTCTACCTTCAGTCAGGTTGTGCTAAAGACATTGTTTATGAGTCGCACCCATTGGCCACCATTGTCTCTTTCCCAGATAATCGGGAAGATGAAACTTCCTGGGGACCATAACAGATGATGTGTGGGTTCAGGAAGTGCCCAAACTGAAGGTGTGTGCCTTGCATGTGAGCAGCTGGGTCCAGACACGTATCCTCAAGGTGGGGGGCAAGATCCTCACCTTTGACCAGGTGGCCCTGAACTCCCCCCAGGGCCATGTCAGGAGGTGTACCAGCATTTTGGCAAGGCCCCAGGAACCTTGCACAGCCTCACCAAACCTGTGTCCCCTCCAAGGGCCGGAAGCTCCAGCGTGCCAGAGGCTGACAACCAAGAACACAAAGGCAAATGGAGAAAGCTTAAAATATTGTTTTTATATATAATTCTGGATCTTTAGAAATAAATAAATGAGAGGTTGTGAGACTAGAATTTTTTTGATTATCATACTTGTTGATTCCAGTCAAAATCCTCCTTTATCAACTTCATGGGTTCCTCGATATTACCAAGTCTATGCATGTGCCACTTCTATCAGGTACACTCTTTTGAAATAAATGAAAGTAAATTGGGAAAAAATAAAAAACGATTTTAAACAGAGTGATCTTGTACACACATTAATGCTGATAATCCCTGTGAATCTTTGCTGCCTGTGAACAAATACATTGAGTTTAAGAAATGAATGAGTTGGTCCAGATGGCGAAGTCGTAACTTCCTTCACACAATATGACCTTCTTCTTCTGGGGCTAATTCCAGGAGGTTTTTATTTTATCAGACTCTTTTCAAATCGCTTACAAGGACGTAGGGCAGGCTGGGAATGTGTATAACGGCATAGTGAGGCCAGAGGAAGCACAGCTTTCTTAGCAGCTAGGACAAGAACCCCTTTTAGGGCCAAACTCACTTTGATTGGTGAACTTTCTCATGGAGATGAATCATTACAGGGGAGGTCACAGCTGCATCCAAGACCAGGTGGAAACTCAGAAGCCCCCCAAAGCTGGCCATGTGAGGGGTGCAGTCCTGGCAGGGGGTGGCCATGGAGAGACTGAGTGCTGACATGCACCAACTTAGAGGGGATAGTCACCTCTCAGCTCCCACCAGTGTGGGGAGGAACAAGGCCAGTTCACTCAGTATTTTTTTTTTTCTTTTTTAGGAATTCCAGGAATCTAGGTATCAATGTGAAAACTTTCACTTTTTAAATGTCTCCCTAAATTTTTCAAAAATAAATGATGTTTTAAAGTTTTTATTCTAGAACCCCAATTTTCAGTTTTGAAGAAAGAGAAAATTGAATCCGCAGGAGGCAAAAAATAAAAAAGAGGAATTCAAAAACAGCAAGAAGGAGCGAGCGTAATGCATCATGTTGTGGTTTGTACCAAGTTAAGTTTGTTCCTGGTCTCTCCCCTCCCCTTACAGCAGATCTTATTCACCCATGCCAAGCCTTCTGCTCACTCACATGCCTCCACTATAGAGAACGGAAATGAATAATCCAATTTCTGAGTTGCCTTGTATTTGCCTTGTGACACCTGAAGCATTCCTGCTATCCTGAATAAAAAGATAAAAACCTACTAGAACACAGCTCTTTACCTCCATTTCCTTCCCCTTCCTTCTTTTCTGAATTGTGAGTGAGAGGTCTGGAGGTACAGCAGCCCTCTTGTGACCATGAGAACAAAGGCCACATAACAAGAATAGTAGGGTAGGAAGGCAGAAAGAATGCGTGTCCTCAGCGACGCCCCTGAGTGGCTTTGCTATCCCTGGGCTGTTTAGCTCCAGATTTCTTGCCATGTCTTATCCTGGGCAGAGCCTGAGGCAAGAATTAACTGCCAGCTCTTAGTTTGAGCTTGCAAGAGTAAGGAAAACTGGCAGTGGGCCATGGAAGGATGAGGAGTAGGAGTTATGTATTTGCACGATGCTCACTGCTCCACAAATGGGCACTGAGGTTGTTTGGCTGGTATGTCCATCTGGACGTATGAGATGGCTTTGGCCAGGCTGTAGAGATAAATGTCTTAGAACAATCTGTGAAAGGGAAGAAGTCAAAGGTATTTACCATCCCAGCTCCTTTTCATCTCTGGTTTCTGATTAGTCAAATATCTCCCCTGCAAGGTGCAACCTCCACCTAACTTCAGGTTTCCTCCTCAGACCCTGTGGCTGTTTTTCTGGACGCCCCATGGCTTGTCCTATGATGTGGTGTGAGACCAAAGGGCAGTCGGAACTCCCGGGGCACAGATGGTCACTCTGGCTGCACAATAGCAGCTGGGGGCCTTCTGGCTGTCTCAAGGCTGCAGTGCCAAAGGGACTCAGGGAGGTGCATGAGGCATGACCGAGCCCCTCGGCCTGCTGACCTGTTGGTCTAAGAGGTCAGCGTTTGCGGCCGAACTGTTCCAGTTGATGGCTTGATGTGCTCCCTGGGAGTTCAGCGTGTGTGCACAAGTGCAAGAGACTTCTCGCAAAGCTAAATGTATTAATCTTAATTTCGTAAATGTTTTGTCTTTGAATGGTATCTTTTTTGCTTTAGTGATTTTTAAATGTCCTTTATTTGGGAACATATTGTGATGATAGATTATATTCACATACTCGGTGTTTCTTGGTAAACAAGTTAAAAAACCCTTTTTCTTGGTAAAGATGCCTGCTTATATGCCCATGTTCACCTTGGACTATTACCCTCAGTCACCATCAGCCCCCCCAAAGATATTCAAAATCATGGGTTTTCATGTAAAACTTTTAAATTTTTTTCCTAGGTACTTACATAAAAATTTTCACATACGTGGATGTTTCTCTTCTGAATTCCATTTTCTGTTCCATTTACCTATTTGTCTAAGTTAAAGAAATAAATAAAAAGAAATTAAGTAGAATATAAGCATAAGAGAAAAAATATTTGCAAATCACATGTCCAACAAAGGATTTGTATCCAGAATATACAAAGAACACCCAAAACTCAAAAGTGAGAGAAAAAACTCCTTTTTCTTTTTTTTTTTTTTTTTTTGAGACAGAGTCTCACTCTATTGCCCAGGCTAGAGTGCTGTGTTGTCAGCTTAGCTCACAGCAACCTCAAACTCCTGGGCTCAAGCCGTCCTCCTGCCTCAGCTTCCCAGATGATGGGACTACAGGCACCCAAGAAAAACCCAATTTAAAAATAAGAAAAGGCATGAGCAGACACTTCACCAAAAAGGATATACCAATGGAAAGCAAGCCCATGTAAATAGTCTCAGCACCACTGGGAACATGCAAGTTAAAATCATGGTGACATGCCATGCACACATTAGAATGGCTAAAATAAGAAGTGAAGTAAATACATATTACAAACGCGGGTCACTGACTAAAGCAGGAAACCTGAGGTACCAGGTCCTGGCCAGGATGCACAGCTACTGGCACTCTCGTTGCTGGTGGTGGGATGCAATCGGCACTCCACTCAGGAAAATAGGTTGGAGTTCTTTGTAAACTTGAGTATACCCTTACCGTAGGATCCAGAAATCTCACCATGTTCATCCTAGAGAAATTAAAATCTAAACACAGAGCCGTACATGAATGTTTACAGCAGCTCTAATAATAATTGCCAAAATGGAAACAACTCAAGTGAGACAGAGTCTGACTTCGTGGCCCTTGGTAGAGTGCCCTGACATCATAGTTCACAGCAGCCTCAAACTCTCAGGCTCAAGCAATTCTCTTGCCTCAGCCTCCCCAGTAGCTGGGACTACAGGCATCTGCCACAACACATGGCTATTTTTAGAGACAAGGTCTTGCTCTGGCTCAGGCTAGTCTCAAATCTATGAGCTCAGGCAATCCACTTGCCTCAGCCTCCCAAGTGCTGGGATTATAGGCATGAGCCACTGCGCTGCCAGCAATAAATTCTTAACAACAAACGCTCCAAGATACAAAGCCCTTGATTGCAACCTTTGCTAACGTACATGGTGCAGACACTCTTCCCAAGGCCAATTTCATGCTACCAATAAGCACATCTCTTGCCCAACACACAGCTGGGAAGAGATGTGCACAGTCAGCTCTACTTGGCTCCATCACGCCCCTTCCAAGAAGTTAGTCTAACTCTGAATCATCAGGATGTGCAGATAATCTTTCAAACCCTGAACTTGGATTAAAGTGACCCCTGACTGTCAGTGACTCATAGCAAACCCACAGGTGACTTGTGAATAAATGAACTCCTCTGAAAGAAGAAAACGTATGACAGTTATCCAGTTCTTCCTGAAAAAGAAAAAGAAAAAAACACTCTTCACACATAAGTAAAGATAACCAGGCAGATAAGCAAACACAACCACATGAATGAGAACCAGCATAAACAACAGACAAAAGAAACCTCTCCAGGTATTCAGAGAACAGAGTGGCCAGGAAAAAAGCCAGGACTGGAGAGAAAAAGCATATACGTGATTCCATCTTTCCAAAGGTTTGAAGTGGCAAAATGAAAGTTGTAATGTTTGGAGATGCTTATGGTATTTAGGTCAAAAAGTATAAAGAAAATAAGTGAGAACAATAAAAGTTGAGATTTACAGCTGGTTGGAGAGGTGAGAAGGGCTTTGCCTGGGACAGGTGTGTACAGTAAGGTGCTGTCTCTTGTCCTGGATGGTGGTGACTCTGGTGGTCAGGGCATAGCAATTTCATAAGCTATACACAAATGTTCTATACATTTTTTTCATTGTGTTTCTTATGGAAAAAGTTAAAAATAAAACATCATGAGCAAGTAATTTTTATTCCAGTAATACAGAGGTTAATCAACATTTGAAAAATATATCACTGTAATTCTCTACATTAATAATTTAATGGAGAAAAAAATCTCAGTTTTGCCAAATAAAATGGCTTTGATGAATTGGAACACAGGCACATAAGTGAAAACAAAAGTTATAGGAATTAAGAACAAAAGAAAACATTTTTTAGAGCATGTAGATAAAGAGCATTTACTTGATAAAAGGATATCGATAGCAATGAACATACTTAAATTTTGAAGTGGCAGAAACATCTGCATTAATCAGGGGGAAAAAGTTTTCCTCACTCTTGAGCAGCATTTTACAAGAAGTTTCGGCTAATTCTGTTGCTTAAAAAAAGAAAAAACAGAATACAAAAAATACAATTCAAGCAGAGGAGAAAACATTATTCTTTTGCAAATACACAGCTCACTACATAGAAACCACCGTAAGAGAAGCAGGCAGCTGGGCCTCACACTGCCTCCTGCTGCCCAGTGCGTGGCGTCCCTGGCGCGGCTCGGAGGCCAGGGCCAGCCAGCAAAGTCAGCTACGAAGCAGGACCGCAGAGTACCTCCCTCCCAAGTTTACATGTTGAAGGCTAATCCCCAATGTGCTGGCGTTTGGAGGTCGGGCCTTAGGGAGGTGATTCAGTTACGGGGCAGAGAACACTGCCCTTACAAAGAGAGCCCCAGAGAGCTGCCCTCCTCCTTCTGTTACTGGAATTTCTTCTTCAGTAGGTCTTTGGTCTCAGGGATTAGAAGAATGAATCCACGGCACAAATCAGTGGTAAGACAGGATTTATTTTACAGAAAAAAATACAGAGAAAGCACCAGAGCGTCTAGCAGAGGGAAAAACTCAAATAAGAAAAAATTTCCACCTGGGTCATTTGTCTAGGGATATATATAGGATATATATATATATATCTCCTAACAAATAAATAGATATAATCCCTTTCAGTCCCAGGCCTAGAGGAAACTTACACGAAATTAACCAGGCTTGGGACCAGGCCTGGGAAATGGGAAGTTCCCAGTCAGCAGCAAGCACAAGGGGAGGGACACAGGTGAGGCAGAGGCTGAGCTGGCAAGCTGGAGGTACCCCCAGCAGTTGTCCAGCCCCTTGGACCAACGGAACCTCCTACACACACCCCCACCCTACCCTCCAACCCGGTGCTTCCTCTGCCGGCTGCTGCCCCACCAGCACCCCCAGGGCGGAGACCTCGCAGAGCTGGCTGGGGGCCACCCGCCCTGTATCACTTCCACCCTGGGAGGAGGCAGTGAGAAGACGGTACCTGTGAACCGGGAGGACAGCTTCCACCCGACCCCGAATGTGTCCATGCCTCGACTTTGAACTCCCCAAACTTTAGAACTGCCAGAAATAAATTTCTGTTGTTTGTGAGGCACCCAGTTAAGGATATGTTCAGAGCAACACACCGTGGCTTTCCTAGACAGCACCAATGGCCAACTAGAAAATGCAATAGGAAAAGAGCCCTCCTTCCGAGTACCAACAAAAAGTACAAACACCTGAGAAGCAACCTGGCAGGACACGTGCTTCCATCTGAACTACAAGACTATGCTGGAGGATTTTTTAAAGTCAGATCTTTTGCAGATAGAGAAAAACATCACATTTATCGATGAGAGGCTTCCACAGACACCAAGTCTGCCCTAAATAACGTTAACAGCTCAATGCAATCCTGACCAAAATCCCAGCAAGACTTCATGGACCCTGACAAGCTGTTCCTGACATCCACAATTAAGCACAAAGCTCATGAAGAGTGAGGATGGTTTAGAGGAAGGACGGTAGGGAGTGCTTGCCAGCCAGCTATCAAAATGCACTGCAGATCCACCATGAGAACACAGCATCGCCAATCACCAGTGCCGTATCGGTTCTGATGCTATTTCCCGAGGGAAGTCCCACAGTCTGCTCCCAGGTGGATGGGGGGCTGTGGACAAGAGACCACAGGCTGGGTCACGGACAGGCATTGCAGGGGACCTTGAGATCAAGTCCACAGACACCAAGACCTTGTAGAGGACGTGGGGCGCTGCTAGAGTGTGGTACCAGGGCTAGGATGGTCGGATTCTTTAGGGAAGTTTCTCTCATAATGCAAAGAACAATTGGCTTCAGCTGATAGGGGTGGTTAGCACACACATGTACCCACCATCAAAGAGAATGTCTGACGTGTGGCCCTGTGACACAGAGAATGGATTAATTATCAGATGACCTTTATCATCATTAGAATTTGGGGGGGGGGGCCCGGCTTGGTGGCTCATGACTGTAATTCCAGTAGTCTGGGGAAGCCGTGAGTATGCTGGGAGACAGGTGGATTGCTTGAGCACAGTGATTTGATACCATCCATACCATCCTGAGCAAGAGTGAGACTTTGATCTCTACTAAAAATAGAAAAATTAGCCAGGTGTTGTGGCAAACGCCTGTAGTCCCAGCTACTCGGGAGGCTGAGGCAGGAGGATCATTTGAACACAGAAGTTTGAGGTTGCTGAGACTTATGATGAAACCATGGCACTCTAACTAGGGTACAGAGTGAGACTCTGTCTGTCTCAAAAAAAAAAAGAATTTTTTTGGAATTTCTTTTGAAAATATTTACTTGGTTTCAACTTTTCTAATTTTTTAAAATTTTATGTATTTATTGCAGGTTTGGGCTGGGGCTGGGTTTGAACCCACCACCTCTGGTATATGGGGCTGGCAACCTACTCTTTTGAGCCACAGGTGCTGCCTCAACTTTTTTATTTTTATGGTGGTAAAATAGAACATGAACATTTAAACCATGTTAGGTGCATATTTCAGGGGCATTAAGTGTTATGCTTTCAGATTGCTGGGAAGCCGCCACCCCCATCATCTCCTGGACTTTTTTACCACCCCAAGCTGAGACTTCACTAAGAACTAACCCCACTCCACCCCCAGCCCTGACACCCCCATCCTATCTTCTGTCTCTATAAACTGGACTACTCTAGGGCCTGGCATGAGTGGAACTCTGGTTCTTTTCTTTCTGGCTGATCACTTCACCCCATGTTATCAAGCTTCATCCATATTGTAGCACGTGTCAGAATTTCCTTCCTCTTTAAGGCTAAATAATATTCCACTGTATGGACAGACAACATTCTGCTTCTCCACTTACCCACGGAGAAGTGTTGGGCTGTTTCCAGCGTCGGCTCTCCTGCAGAATGTATGGTGAACAGGGAGTTGAAATATCTGCTCCGGTGTCTCCCAGCAGCTCTTCTGGGTACACACCCAGCAGTGGAGTGCAGGATCATATGGTAGTGTATGTAACATATGGTAACATATGGATCCTATGGTTAATGTTTTGAGGAGTGTCTCAATTGCTAAGTGCATTGTTGATCCACCACAATGTGTTACTTCTATCAAAAGTGTGCATGGTTTGTGGCTTAAAAAGAATCACAAAGCTCATGAATGATTTGAGAAAGGAGTATTTTTTTCAGATATAAATAACGTACATCGTAGCATTTGTAGAGCAAACAAATATACTTGGAGATGTTTTGCACTGCAGGAAGCTTGTGGCTGCACCTGCTGTGTTGGCAGAATGACAAAAGGAAAGTGACCCCTTGTCCTGCACCACACTGTGTATGGATGGCGCCTGGGTTTTGTTCATCCAAGTGTCACCAGGGTCCTCCCCTGTGGCCTAAGGAGGTGCATAATCTCAGACCTGGGCCCCGCCGCGTGGAGTTGATACAGGGTTCCTTCATTCAAGGCTGGATAAGGGACTCCAGTTTCCCTAGGCCTGTGCAATTTCATGAAGTGATTGCCCGGACATTTTACCTTGAGCCGGAGGGACTGCATTCATTCATTTGTCAATAATGCTCATTAATGCTGCCCAAATGAATTCTCAAGACCTTATACCCCTAGACAAAGGACCCGCGTGGAGTCTTCCAATTTGGGGCTTTCCCTCTACCAGAAGCTCTGGTGCTCTTTACTCCTCCTGTATTCCTTTCTGTCTAATAAATCCTGTCTTGCCACTGATCTGTGGTCCATGGGTTCATTCTTGGAATCCCTGAGACCAAGGACCTACTCAAGAAAGAAATTCTGGTAACGGGGTACCCAGGCCTGGCCTCTCGCATCCGGCAGCCTGACTGTTTGCACCAGATGACATGTACCCCGCAGCTGGTGTCCCCACCATTGGGGCAGGAGAGAAGAGGCCTCGATGGCTCTCCCTGCTCTGTGCCTCCTTGGGGAGGATACTGATTTTGCAGTCATTTCCCACTGAATCCACTGAATCAAGAGTTAAGGGAAGTTTTTAAAATTAAATCCGAAACCACAGGATATATACAAGAGGGTGATGATTATGCCTGGGAGTTTTTATCAGTCACAGCTGTTCCATTATGTTTGTTTACTTTAGTGTAGAAATGGTCCTTTGAAATACATGACCAAAATAAACACACGGGCAGCTGTAGTTAGCATGGGCAAGCGGGCCAGGGAGGGAGCCGGCGCGGGGAGAGCACGGTGCACAGTCACCATGTCGCCCACAAGATAAAGAACCCCATGCTTTCATCCTGACAGTACCCAAAGAACAGAAATCTCCTAGAAACAAATCTCGTCGGAATCTACAAATTATGACATTTTGTGGAATGTTAAAATTCAGGCAAAAGCCAAACATTTTTTTAATACCAAATATGGAATTAAATGTGTTGCTGCAGAGAAGCCGCACTAATAGTATCACACATTTACACTACCAATAATTAACACAGACAAATATTTATTGAGTACGCACTGTGTATCTGGCTTTTCTACATTGAACACCCAAAGTCAGGGCGACACCTGTGGCTCAAAGGAGTAGGGTGCTGGCCCCTTATGCTGGAGGTGGCGGGTTCAAACCCAGCCCTGGCCAGAGACTCCAAAAAAAAAAAAAAAAGAAAATCAAAGTCAAAATTCCCTTATCATAGGAAAGCCAAAATCAACTGGAAAATAAGAGATTCCACACCATGATTACAAACAATAAAAAATTTATTTAAATAGTTAAAAACGGGTGATCACATACGTGCTTTACCTGAATTAGGGTAAATAAGAGTCATATTTTGATAAACTCCAAATCAACTCTCGCCAAAAATCAATAGAAGAAAATAAAAGCAAAAGAAGTCATAAAGGACTAATGCTTTCCTCAAACACATGTACAAGTGTGGCTTTTGTATCGATTCAAATATTTACACTTCCTTGACTCAAACTTCGTCCTTCGTAGAATGTTAGGAAGTTTTCAGATACAAGAAATTGTTGTTTCAAGAAAAAATGCTGAAACAATTAAATTTGAAATGTGGACGTTTGTGTCCTAATCCAAGATAATGAAATTACGGTTCCTGAGAGTATTTTCCTTTTTATTGTAATTGAAACCACTCTACAAGGAAGGAATTACTTATAAAAACAAGTTGTATTAAATATGTTCCCAAGATATGGGGGATCTCAGTGGTACGATTCTTCTCTGAGGTAATGACCCAGAAAAAGTGATTCGTGTTTGCTTTTCATTCCCTGCAACATGAAATGCATCAAAGGAGAGAAAAATAGAATCGGCAGGACAAATAAAGGAAAAGAGATTGTGTAGAGCTTCCCAGGAATTACTCGCCCCCAAATGTTGATCTGATTTTGCTGGAAGAGGGAAGATGGAAAGCACAGCTCAGATTGCAAAGCCAAATGCCAGTCTGGATGGAAACCCGAGAGTGCGTATGGAGCTGAGAGCGTTTCCTGCGGAGCCCTGCTGTCTTCCAGAGGGGCTGAGGATGGCTAGTCACAGACACACCTGAGCATTAATATCACTTTTCACAAAAGTCTGCTCTTCAGAGCACAGAGACTCGTCTCTTGGAAATGCCGATCTTTGGTCCTCAGGGCTGGGTCTGCCTTTGTTTTCATCTGAGACACAGATTTATTCCTTGACTAATGTTTATACTGGGTGGTTTTTATACTACATAAAAACGTGGCTGAATTAAGCAGCACCTTTCTAGATTACAGGGAGCTGCATAATGCCGATCCTGGCCCTGTAATTCTGAGTATGTATTTTCCAATTTCAAGTTATACTTTCTGTTAGCAATGCTCCAGGATGCAAGTAACAGATCCCCACCCCTCAGCAGCTTGAATTCATTTGGGTTTATTTTCTCATGTACAGCCAAGGGTCACAACAGCTCCCCATTGGTGCCATCCAGGAATAGGGGCACTTCTCACTTTTCTCTGCCAGTATCCTTAGCAAGTTAGCTTCTGAGCTCGCCACCTCCTGACCCCAGCAGGCTAAGTCACGTCCAGTGTCACGTCCAAGTTCCAGTTTAAAAAAAAAAAAAAAGCAGGGAAGAGCAAAGGGAAAGGGGGACAAGGTATCCAAGTGGATTCTTTTTATCCAGAAAGCAAAGTCGTCCCTCACCAACCAAACTCAGTGACTTCCAGGCCTCTCGTCAGAACTAGGACTCCTGGCTGCTCCTAGACAAGTTCCTGGCCGAGGGAGGTGGGTGGGATCACCAACCAGCCAGGGGTCAGATGGATCATGACTTAAACTGCAGGCTGTGGGAGGAATTGCCTGTCCCTGAAATCTAGAGACAGCCCCCCAGGTCTGATGAACTGGCATTCTGTTAACAGAGAAAGGGAAGTGGCAACTGGGAGCAGCCATTTCATCAGCTGCATGAAATGGTTTATCCTATGGAAACAACTCGGCAATGGTGCTCAGGAGGGGACTGAGGGGAATGACTCTTACATGTATAAACTGTATGAAAACTTGACTTTACAGAAAGGTAGAAAATCATATTAACCAGAATACTTCTTAAGAAGGTAACTATATCTGTTGGGAGAAGACTTGGGGTAGATAATGAGGCCCAGGGGCACGGGCGTGAGTGGAACTTCCCCAGAGAGGGCAGGCTGGCTCTAGAAGGGGAATTATAATGGGAAGGATGGAAGGCTTGGGGTGCAGGGGTCTAAGCCCTTTTCGCATGCTAACTGGTTCTGTCCGCATGGCAGCCCTGCACAGCTCTGTTGAGGCCGGGCAGCTGCAATGCTGACCCTGAGTCCAGGCGTCCATGCCCTGCACTCCCAAAGGTGGAGGAGAAGTAGGCGGGCAGTGGGACCATCCATCCTCCACGCAGGGCCTGTCCACCAGCTCCCCACATCTTCCCTAAAGAGACTCAGCTCAAGAAAGGCCTGTGTGGAAACAGGAGGGGAAGCAAGTTGTGCGCTCATGACTTGAGAAAGAGAAGGCTGGGGTGGGACTCCCAGAATCATCCGGATGCTCCTGGGTTTTAGATCAGGGGCTTAGAGTTTAAGTCAGGTTTGACCAGCTTTGTGACAGACAGGGCCTCAGCTGACCGCCAGGCTGTTCTCAGTCAGGACGGTGCAGAGAACAGAGGATGTGGCCCAAGCTTGAGGTGGAATGGGGTCTTGCTTGGGACGGCTGGCGCTGCAGGCAGAACATGAGGGTGCAGCTGCCCAGGGCAGCTGGGCCAGGCAGGCAGGAGCATCCAAAGGCTGCAGCTTTGTGCTTCATTCGAGGCTGTGAAACTTATTTCCAAAAGATGTCACTACTACCACAAACTCTGAGCCTCCAATTCTGCACTCACCAAGTCCCTTGAAATCCAAAGCACGAGCAACATCAATACCACCCAGCCACTGGGACAGGCTTTGCTCCCAAGCCCCAGGTCAGCGTGCACAGAGTGGGCGCATAAGGATGCAGGGAGCATGGCGTGGGTGTGCCTGTAGTGGCAGCCTCTGAGGACTAGGGCTCCCGTGCCCAGACCCCAAGCTCCAGTGTCTCAGCAAACTGCTGCTCTTGCTCGGGCTTGGAGGGTGGGCTCCCAGCTCCTCACAGAAAGACCTATACAATCGCTGCTCTGCACACTTCTTTCCAAATGTCCACTTGGGACAACTGAGTAAATGTCCAGAGAACCCGTGTCTCTTCCTTCAGATGCCATGTTTTGAGGACATCATGCTGGCACCATGGTTGACTACTTGCAAGAGAAGCAGCCAAGCACCAAGGGACCAGGCGTGATGAGAGCAGCTGCCGTCTCCAGACACCCTGGCTGCCGGTCAGCCTTTCACTGATCCAGACACAGGCTGTCCTGTGAAGCCACTGCAGGGTGAGCAGGTGCTTCTCCTCTCCACACCTTTCCTCTCTCTGTCTCTCTCCTATTCCTTCGTTTTTCTCTGTCCTTTTCCTCTCTCCCTTTTTCCCTCTGTCTCTCCCTCTCCCCATCTCCCCTGCCCTGTCAAAGGAACACAATAGCTTACGTATTCGTCTTAGCACCTTCCGAGGCCTTCTGGTGAGCTCTGCAGTCTCCAGACGCTTTCTAGTAAATGAAGCTTTGGTCTCACACAAACCCTCATGCAGTGGTGTGTGTGTGCATGTGTGTGCACACAGTGGGTATTTTAATAAAATCCTCATGTTAAATAACAGGTAAACCCTAGTGTGCTCAATACCAGCTTAGGGCATCCTTCCCTAAAATTACCTATTTCATATAAACTCTTTCCCTTGCTAGACCTGTCTTTGTCTCACAAATAATGTTTCTCAGTCTCACTCACTGTTTTTTAAAAGACCGAGAACAAGTCCTTTTCAACCTGGTTTGACCCTTGTGCCCTGGGTTTGCCCCCAGGGCCCCCTCGCCCCCTGCATTCCTCTCCCTGGGTTCTGGACTCGGGCACAGGAGTGCCTGGCAGCTGCGGTATGCTCACTGCAAACATGGTGGGTGCTCTAAACCTTGGTCTGCACACAGGGCACACTTTGGTGTTCCGGCAGGAACTCTAAAGGTGACCTGAGGTGATCCTGCCCGGTGAGGCAACCACATCCCCTAACCTGGGCCCTGGAGGGACACCAGGCTTGGAGTTCCCTCGCTGATTCTGAGAAGTGTTGAGGCCCTGAGCAGCTCTAGTTCTGTCTGCGCCCTCACAAAGCAGCTGCTCAGGCTCCTGCAGGGAAGGTGTCTGCCCTCGGGAGCTCCCTTGCAGCCAGGGTCAGGGCATGCTGCAAGCACAGGTGACCGGTCCTCAGGTGGGAATCTGAGCAGAGTCATCATAGAGAAAAGCAGGGTCCAGGGAGGTCTCCTGGAAGAACTGCAGAGGGGCCAGACCAGGCAGGGCTGATGCCTGGAGCCACAGGGCTCCCTGATGGGGACCCCACTCCTAGTCCAGGGGCCCTGGTTTAGCAGGGGATGAAGGGAGTGAGCAGGGACCGGGCTCCACTCAAACACAGAACCGCCTTTTCTTTCCCCCCAAGCTGAGTACATGTTAATCTTCCTCTGCTCAGGTTTCTGTAACAAAGGACTACAGGCCAGGTGGCTTACACAGCACGTGGCCACTTCTCATGGTCGTGAAGACTGGAAGTCCAAAATCAAGACACCAGCAAATTTGGTGTCTGACAAGGGCCAGCAATTTGCCTCATCAATGGCGCCTGCTCACTGTGCCCTCACAAGGGCAGGAGAGTCACTAAGGTCCCTATTTGTAGAGATGAGGTCTCAGCTCTGTTGCCCAGGCTGCACAGCAGCAGTACGAGCACAGCTCCCTGGCTGAGGTCCCTTCACAGGGGCACGAATTGCATTTGCAGGGGCTCTGCTCTCGTGACCTCCTCACCTCCCCAAGCCCCACCTCCTGACACCATCACCTTGGGGGTGAAGATCTCGACATGAGCTTCAGGGGGACACAGAGACTCAGTCCATCGCACAGTTGTGTGTGTCCGTGTATCTGCAGGCTCATCACGTGTGTACACGTCAGCACACGTGTGTACATGTAGCGCCATGTGTACTGAGCCTCTTTACACACTTGATTGTATTTCCCTCTTCTTCTTTCTTGACTTACATTCTGCTTTTGCTGTCTCAAGGGCGACATTCTTCCCAGAACGCCGGGAGACCTTCCTTCCCAGTTTGTTCTGCCCGAGACCAAAGCGGCAGATACCACCGTTGTGGGTAAAAGCAGATTTCCCATTGAGTTCATCTACTTGTACTTGCTCAGCATATACGGGGGCACTCTGCCAAAACTAGTATTTTTACAAAGGTAGGTTGGCAAATCACATTTCTAGTTTCCCAATTATATTTGAGTTCACCAGAAAAATCTCTTTAAAAAAAAACTTCAATGTTGAAAAGAATCCCTGGTAAGTCCATTGTTAATACAAGTCGTCTCTGACTTTGTTAAGTTCCCACATTTCCACATGGGCTGAGCGCAGGGCCTGTGGGGGGAAGTTGGGGGGGCGTGTTTTCTGCCCACCTGCAACCACAGAAGGAAGCTTGTGTTTGGGAAAAGCCCTGGAGTGGGCGGATGGACAATCCGCCCCGGCCTGTCCCTTACAACTTGTGTGGCTTTGGGAAACTGTGCAGAGTCTCTTGGGAAACAGGAATAATAATGTAGGGAGATATTTAGGGTTTGGGCCAAGAGTCGGTACGGCCCATGTTAGAACACTGGGTGCAGAGCCTGGCTCCTAGGAGAAGCCGCGTGCATACAGATCCCTCCCAACTCCTGCATTTCCTCCAAACCATACAGGGTAAAGTGTGCAATAGGAGAGTGTCTGTAGGGAGACTTTGGAGCTCAGTCTCAGGACGGCCCTCCCGGCAGCACTCAGCAGTGTTCTCCGCATTCTTCCTCCTAACCGTGCGAGTCACATCCAGCCCAGACTGACATTCTAAATGAGCTCAACAGAAACCCCGAGTCACTAGCCCAAACCCAGGACTTCACATAACTGGGTGCGGGCACCTTGTGATGTGACCTGGGAGACAGGGAGTCCAAGTGCTTCCTGGGATGGGCGTCTCAAGTCTCTAAACCATTCAGGACCCTGCTGCCAGGTCACCCCACAGACAGGGAGCCCAGCACTTTTTCTGGAACCAGAGCCCCAGTTCTATTTGAAAGGGCTGCCACCCTGGGACTCCAAGGCCAGACCCAGCCTCTGGTCAGCCCCACACTCGCCACATCTAGCCAGTCCCCAAATGCATCTCTGTCCCGGCCCGTCTGTGTTTGAGCCACACCTGTTCCTGCCAGTCAGCTCTCGTTCTAATTTTTTTGAGAGCTTTCCTTGGCCCTTTACAGAAACCTAGTGACCTCCTTACTTCCTGTCACCTGGCAGGACTGTGTGCAACCTTGGCTGCCTTAGACAGCTTTAAAAAGTCCGCACTTCCCGGGCTCCCTCCAGAGATGTGATGAGCATGTGAACTGTCGGGGAGAGTGCTGGTTGGCTGGACTGGGGACAAGACTCAGGGCTCACAGTCTGGAGGGGGCCCAGCACACAGGCAAACACCCTTCACATCAGAGAGGGGTTTGGGGTGTTGTGAGGCAGTGAGGACATATCCTGAAGGAAGTACGAGACAAAAAATTTCTCTCCGTTGGGGCATAAGGAAGGCTTTGAGGAAGAGAAGGGGTTTGAACTTGCCTTCCATGATGAGGTGGGGGTGTGTGCGTGTGCCTGGCCTTCCAAACAACCTTTCAACTCCTTGGGTTATGGGTGCGCAAAATCTATGTGGGTTTTCTCTTATTATCTTGAGTAATTTGAGTTGGAAAATGCTGAAATAAGCTCTTATCCGTGGAAGGGAGATCTTAAATCTTCGTCCAGAAGATGACAGGGCAGCTGCACCACTGCCACTGTCCACCTCAGACTGTTAGGGCACATCAGCCTCCAGGAAGGGCTCTTATTAAAGATTCTGTGACAGGAAGGAGACTCATAACATAAAAAGTCTTTCCAACCCGTGGCTTGGGCCCCCAGCCCCACCTGTCACCAGCTCTCTGCTTCCTTCCCTGTGGTTTTTATCCCTGCGTTGGTGTCCTCAGGAGGCTGCCCTGAGGCTGGGCTTTCCCCGTGCTCCACTGTCATGGTCAGGGACCTCATGCTCCCCCTGTCACAGTTGGGATCCCCACTATTTATACCCGGGTGCCGACATAAATGGCAGCCACTCTCTTTTCCCCTCCTCCCCAATCTGCAGATAGAAACTTACAAAGCACCGGGGCAGTTGGCTTGTATTTATAAGCAATAATTGGCTATCAAATCCACTGTGAATCTGTTTCCAGAATAAAAGAATTCAGAAAACCAAGGTTCACTCTGGGAGCTGGGAGTCTTTGTCTCCCCACCGCCCCCGTGTTTGGAGGCATGGTGCTCTGCTGGAATGAATGGTCACCCAGCGGGCACCGCCAGGCCTTTAAGGGTAACAGACAAAAACACAAGAGTCTTTTAGGGTAGGAGTGAGGATTTATAGGCAAAACTGCAGCTATTCTCAGAGTCTTCAATAAAGATATACAACCTGAACAAAAGGTAAGTATTTCACTCAGTCTCTGAAAGCCTGTGAAATTTATTTTTTGCAAGCTTTTATAGTCCGTGGCCTTCCCATTCAATCTTGAATAATAGCACTGAATTGAGCTGTAAAAGCTTCCGAAGTTTGAAGCCTTTTGACAAGTTAATTTAGCAGTGTGGTAAAAAGTTTTTCCCCAAGATAGAATAAAGCCATCATATCATGAGCGTAGCAGTCATCCTGAGGAAAGAGAGCACCATTAGGATTAGAAACAATGAGCTTTATGGAGATAGTTTGCGGTTTCTTGTAATCTACTATCAATATTTCAGGAGAAAGATGTTCCCTCATCAGTCAGCTGGAAGTCAATATCTCCACTTAAAACCAACACCCAGGGGCCGGATCACATATATCTCTTATTGGAAAAATAACCATTCTCTGCGCAGTGTTCCTTCTTATACTTCTTTAGATTCTAATTTTGGGGCGTGTGTGCATGCGTGCATGTGTTTGTGTGTGTGTGTATTACAAAGACATCTTTATTTTCTTAGGAAAAAACAAGAAGAGGAAAGCAATATTCCTGTCTCCTACTCACTATCCGCACGGCTCCCGCCCTCTCCCCAGGGGCTGGGCTGCTTTCCTCGCCCATTCAAAGTGAAACAAAATGAGCTCAACCACTTTCTTCAAACAAGATGAAAGCCAGCTGAGGGCTGTTTTTCTTTTTGTTTGCTGTTGTTTGTTGGTAAAAATTAAAGTGCCTCAAAATGCCTGGCTCTTCTTTACCATAGGAGGACAGAAAAAGGAACAGAACCGTTATCTCTCTCCAGCACCTCAGTGGTTACAGCTGAGAACCTTTAGGATGGGAAATAGTCACCTATAAATAGGAAGAATGGTAAAGATCTGGCTTTGTCATGATGGAGGAAAAAAGCCAAGAAAAATTAATTATATTTAACAAAGAAATGCTTCAGATGCCATTTGGTCTTATGCCCTGAATATAAATCTCCAAATGTTTCTCACTTGAATATTTTAGTGGGAAAAAATAAAATTAAAATTAAAAGACAGATGCCCTATTATTGTGTTTATATAGTAATTGGATGGGTTGCTTTGAAGTACTCCTGGGTAGCCAGGCAAGTTCAGCGGGGGTTCAGGCATCCAAGCCCTGGAGGGTTTTGGATAGGAGATCTTTTGTAGAATAAAACATCTCCAGCGCTAAAGAGTCCACACGAACTTCCCCAGGACAGATTCAAAGTCTTGCGCCACAAGGACAAGAAACTATGTTTAAATGACTCTTATCTTTGGTATTACGAACAAGAAAGTGGTTTTCATTTCAGTGAAAACCTATCAACCATTTTAGGAAGAAAATGTCTGATACATGGGACTGAAGTAATAAATTCATGGTACTTATTAAAAGCAGACACTTTCAAGCCAGATGGACCTGGGTCCAGGCTGCAGCCCTGCCCTTAAGGGCCATTCCTTGAATAATCCTCTCCAGCCCTGCAGACACTCACTAAATGCCCACTGTCCGCTGCTCAGTGCAAGGGTTTCTGGAGTGAACCCAGGACAGATACATCCAGACATGTCCTTGGGCAGGTCTGTTCTTGATTCCCCAGCTGTCCATGACCTTGTCTGTACAAGCTGCATACTAAGAGCACCACCTGTCTCAGGTGGGCCCGAGCATCACCTGGACATAGCGCGGCACCTTCAGACACGGTCACCGCACAGGTGCTTCAACTATGATGGTGTACAGCTTTCTATTGTTATGCTTTACAAGCTATAGCAACGTGTGTGCGCTGCAATGCTTACAAAGAACAGAAGAATGATGAAGAATATTTTCACTTCAAAGTGAAATCCTGATAAAACACCATTTCTCATAGTAAGTTGCTTATAAGCAATAGTCAAATCATCATGGTCACTTGAAAAATAAAGTTAGCTATTTTCCCATATTTACGTATTTATCTAAATTATGATTTGATATTTTGGAATTTTTCTTACCTCTTAGAAACTATTTGTTAGTGAAAAATGTAATTTTGTTTCAAACAGAAATAACTGACTTCGGTAGCATTACTTCTTGAGACGGATGCCCGGTGAAATTGTGTGAGCTTCACCGGGTATCGGTATGGCCATTGTTGACGCCTAAATATGATTGGGTAATAATGTACTCTTTTTGTCTTTTCTACATCACAGAAATGATGCCCATTCAACATGTATTTGTTGAAGGCCACAGGCTGCTCGAGGTGGAGTGTCAGCACTTGTCAGGGCCCAGCACTGGCCAGGTCTCAGGCCCGACTTAACTAGGTTCTGGACATGGACCGCTAAGTTACCTTGCTCAGGTCTCTTAGGTGCCTGAGGGCTATTTACTTTAGCTGGAGAGAAAGAGAGTGTGTGTCTTAGAGTAAAGCAGTCTTCTTAGAAAGATAGATCTTAGTCTTTAGCAGAGCTTGGTAATCTTGAGCAGAGAGACGCCATGCTGGCGTTCTGCAGGCAGAAGAGGAGACAAAGTAAGCGCGTCCATGATAGAATGCGCATGCTCCCACCTGCCTGCTCCACCAGCCTAATATAAGGCTGATCTTGTGCCTCTCAACACCACAGGTGTAGAGACTGCCAGTTCACCACTGCTCTCATCTCGCGAGCTCTCATGCTTGTTAGGAGAGCCAAATCCTTCTCCATGCCCTTTCCACCCAGGTGTTCCATTATTGAGCTATCCAGGTATTTCTTGTAACTCTCACTCCTCCTAGCCATGGGCTATATGGGCTGCAACAGTGGAGAAAGTGTAGCTCCGTCAGTGACGGAGCACCAGCGCTTCCCGATCAGTGTGACAGGCATTGAATAAGGAAGCCCTGGACTTTTAAATACTAACGAAATCTTTTAAAAGAGAAAGGTTCTGTCCTTTGAATTTGGCCTCCATCATTTTATTATGTATGCATGCATTTTATTTTGTGTATCACTATTATATATTTAACTTCATAGAAAAACTAGAAAGAATAATGAGTGATCACACATGTGTTCATGCGTATTGCTGTCAGCAACTGTGACAGTTTCCTCCTTTTCCCTTCTTGTGTGGTGCTCCACCGCGTGGACGTGCCCCTTGCACCACTCTGCTTACTCCCTACATTGCTGAAAGACCTTGAGTGGTCTGCAGTTTGCGGCTGTTCCAAACACAGCTGCCATAGACGTTTGTGTCTTGGCTTGGTGTGAGCACAGGTTTTCATTTCTCCAAGGTAAATACTGAGGAACTGGATTACTGGGGCCCATGGTGGATGTGTGTTTACCATTGGGAAAACCTGCAACAAAGCAAAACCCCTGGTTTTCAGGACAGCTGTGCCATTTTGTGTCCCCAACACCACGTTGAGATACCACTGCTCTGCTGGCTCCTCGTCAAGCATCATCCCCACTGCCTTGTGTGTGAGCCATTAAAGCAGGCGTGGTTTTAATTTGCCTTTTCCCGATGGCTACTGATGTTGAACAGCTATGACAAATCTGTTAATATTTTTCTTTATGGTTTATGCTTTTTGTGTTCCATATAAGAGATCCTTCCAAAGGTCATTAAAACTATTTCTGCTACATTTCTTTCTAAAACTTTAAAGTTTTACCTTTTACATATAGATTACTTTTCTGCCAAATTTATGTGTTTGGTGTGAGGGAGTAATTTTACTTTACCTTTTTCGATGTGGATAACCAGTTGTCCAGCAGCAATGATTTAATAGTCTTTCTCCTTTGCTTTGCAATGCGTCTCCCTCACAGATCAAGTTTACACACACACACACACACACACACACACACACACACACACACACACACACACGAGTCTCTGTCTGGACTCTGTCCCGTTACATTGCTCTGTTTGTCTAAGTCTCATGCCAATACATGTAGTCCAACTCCTAAAGCTTTGAGTAGATCTTGACGTTTGTTAAAAACACCCCCTCCATTATGTTATTTAACACAATTTCCTTGCCTATTCTCAGCTATTTGTTATTTCATGATTTTCAAAAGGAACCCACCAACAATTGCACTGAAATTTTAAAACACGTTGGAAACCTTCACCATTTTTATAATTTTTGGTCTTTTCATCCATGGACATGTTATTTATTTAATTGACTCCAAGATGCCATGGAGTAAAAAAAACACCACTATTTTACACGCTGTTGAGAAAAGAAAAAGTACTATTGATTAATCTGTGATAGAAAGTTAAGAAACAATCCATTTATCTGATTTTTGAGATATTACAAATGGGGGAAAAAATGCATGTTTCAGAATTGATGAAATTTTATGTATACCTCCAATCATTTGAATCCTTTATAAATACCATTCTATAAACTTTTGTAATTGTTTCCATAAATACAAGTTTGTTAGATCTATCCCTATGTGTCATTATTTTGCATTATAAATGGTACCTCCTTTAAAATTCAGAGTGTTTCTCTCTGGTGTATAGGAGCGTGATGCATTTTGATATATGGATCTTATATTCAGCAACCTTGTTGGCTTCCTATTAGTCTACTCATTTGCCAGGATTCTCCTGGAGTTGTCTTTTTGTAATTGATTTCTAGGTCTACCACATTTTGGTAAAAGAAGACAATCTGCATGGTGTCAGTTCTTTGGAACGTGGTGAGATTTGTTTTGTGGCCTAGTGAGTAACAGTGGCTAGTGTTTATAAAGGTTCCATAGGTGCCTGAAAGGAATGTGCATCCTGATTTCTGAGTAGGATTCTTTTGTTATGTGAACATTAATGGATGTTAAGCTTGTTGATTTTATTATTCAACTCTTGCGTATCAGTTATTGAAAGAGAAGTATTCTTCAGTATTGTGGGTTTATACATTTCTCCTTGGAACTTTTAAAATTTTGGCTTTATATTTTTTGAGGCTAAATTACTAAGTGGAAGAAGTTTAAATTAATACACCTTCCTGGTGAATTGTCCTTCTTACCATTATGTAGTAGCCACTTTTTTTCTAAAATGCTTTTTTTTCCCGTAGAGTCAATTTTTACTGATATTATAATAGTAACTTCTTTTGATTAGAGTTGGCTTAGAACATCGTTTTTTTGCCCCCTCAGATTATCAGCTTTTCAGCATTCTCATGTCTAGTGCTATCACTTGTGAATAGCAGGGAAGTGGCATTCATATTTAAGCCTGGACTGATCTCTGCATTTAACTAGCATATTTTACCCGTTTACATTTATTGTGAATACTGATCTACTCAGACTTATTTCCCAATTTGGTTTTGGTTTCCTGTTTACCCTGGTCCTTCTATGCTTCTTTCAATCTTCTTCCCTATTTTCTGTGGGTTTGCTGCCTACCTTCCCTCTCTTTCTTTTTCTCTGCACCCTTTATGGCTTTGGAGGTTATATATTTTATTTCAGGTCATTTAGGGTTTTCTTTAAAAACTTTAGTGAGTGATTTTTGCCTGAAAAAATATAAAGTTAAACCTCTCAACAATATGAGGGTCATGGAAAGCTTCAACTGCAATGCTCCTGGTGCCTGGCATGAGCCATTTGTCACTGTGCACCACATGTCACCAATCCCATTTGTACTCCCATTTGTGCAGTACCTCATGCCTGGTTAGACTCGCTCACATGGTTCCTGTGCTCTACATTTTCTTACAGCTGATTTACTGTTTTCACCAGGGCAGAGGTCTAAAGGGCAGGGTTGAGGAGCAGGGATCAGGAGGGCCGGAGGGCCATTTCAAATGCTCACACACAGACTTCCCTCCCATGATAACTGTCATTCTGCCATCTGCTAAGTGCAGCCACCTCAAGTTTAAACCAATATTCACATGTTAAAAGAACTCTGCACTCCTAAATTGGGAGATGCAGTCATTCTTTTCAGGCATAGGTGGAACATTTACAAACAGTAGCCATGACCACTTACTAGGCCACAAACAAAAATTAACATGTACCAGTGACTCAGTACCGTGCATATTCAGGGGCTTGAGAAGGGACAGGTGGGTCTACAGATGCTTAGATCCACCAGGACACAAATTGGTGCTGTAGGAAGAACTCTAGGATGGCCCCAGGACTCCTGGGGGGTGGGCAGGACTTGTGATTATGATGGGATACCCCTCCTGTGGTCCTGTCACCTTAGCAGAGGCAAAACATTGTCTCTTAGGATGTCCAGCTGGGTCTGAGCATTTATACAGCATAAGACAGATTAACAGGAGAAAGGCATGTGGATTTATGTAAAATGAGTTTTATGGAACTCAGGGGCCTTCAAGAAAATGAAAGTCCAAAGAACCAGCAAATTCTAAATGCTTCTATGCCAGATTAAACAAAGAGAGGCAGTTACAGTAGAATAACTAAATCATGTGGGGAGGGTAAAGGAAGATAAGAATTGTTTTAACAAGGTCTATTCTACAGAATTCTCTTAGCTATGGCTTCCCATCAAAGAGTGTTTCTTCTGCTGTTGGTACAGAGAGGGTGCAGCTCATGCGGGAGTGCTTATGCGGGAGTGTTTCCCTCCTTTCCCAGGAGTTAGAGGTGGTTTGAGCACCCTCCGTAAATGATCTTTATGCCAAAGTGGCATCCTTTGGGGGAGCATATCCTGCCACCCTTCATTACCTCACGGGTCAGCAGTGATCTGGTGCCCTATCAGTGGACTTAATGAATAATCAAAGGGAAAGTGTCCTGGAGGCATCTGACCTAACAAAGGGAGCTCCTAAAAGAAGTAAGAGCGAGGCTGGGCTGGGAGCTCATGTCTGTGATCCCAGAACTTTGAGAGGCCAAGGTTAGGAGGATGGCTTGACCCCACAAGTTCAAAGCTGTGGTGTTTTCACTGCATTCTCTACAAAAAGTTTCACTAGGCTGGAAACCAGGTGTTGGCTGGACTATGGTCTCATCTGAAGTTCAGGGTCCATTTTCAAGTTCACTGGTTGATGGTAGAATTCATTTCCTACTATTTTGGTCACTGCACCCCAGCCTGGGTTTCAGAGCAAGACCCTGTCTCAAAAAAAAGAAAAAAGGAAAAACAAACAGAGGAAAGGAGATGAAAGGAGAGAAAAGGAGAAGAAAAGAAAAGGAATTCGCCTGTGGCCTTGAGGGAGCAGATGCCCAAGGGACAGGTGGTAGAGAATGGTGTGTGGCCTCTAAGAGCCCAGAATGAGCCCCAATTAACAGCCAGCAAGAAAGCTGGGGCTTTAGTCCTACAACTGAGAGGAACTGAATTTTTCCCCCAACCTGTGAACTTGAAAGAGGACTGTAAGCCTCAGATGAGACCATAGTCTTCCTTCCACATGGAAGGAAGAGATCATCACTCACCACTAAGTCTGTACCGTGGTGAGTGATGACTCACACAGGGCAGGACGCACTTACACCAGCCTTGTGTGTGATTCTCTAACCTGCCCCAGGGTCAGAGTCCTGTAAGTGGAGTTCTCCAAAGGTCTGTCTGTCCCCTCCCAGGATGGGTTACTCTGAATGGCTGCTGTACCTTGGAGAGGGACCAGGGAAGAGTGACTCTACTGACTGGCTGTGCTGTCTGCAGAGACCTTCCCAGCAGGACTCAAAGCTGAGAACTGACTCAGGTCTGGGCATCATGGAGGGGTTGTGATTTTCATGTGACAGCTGACGTCAGCCTCTGTTCACCCACCAGCCCTGACCAACGTATAGGAAAATATTTCCCTGGCCCTGGGACATCCTGGAAAATACCTGAAAGTGGAGACTCTGGCTTGCTGTCCTGGCTTGGGGCCTATTAGGAATTTACATGCACCTTGCCCCAAGCAGTGAACCCATACCAATTATCCCCTGCCAGTCAGGAACACGGGCACCCTCAAGAACACTCAGGCACCCAGGTCCTTCAGGGCTCTCCCGTGCAGCCCTGTCCTTCTCAATCAGAACGTAGCCACCCCCAAGAATACTCAGGGACCCGAGTTCATCAGGGCTCCCCCATTCTGCCCTATCCTTCTCGAGGACACTGCCACCCCCTTTAAGAGTCCTCTCCTTGTCACTTTGACTTCCACCTGAGTGCAGGGGAAGTCCCTTGTCCCCTGAGGGAGTCTTGTGTGATAAATGCCCCCCAGCATGCCTGCTCCAGGGCTCCTGACCCATCCTCAGTGCCCATCAGGGGGGCCTGGCACCTCCTCCTCCAAAGTGGGCATTCTCCATGCTTCTAGGCATTCTTGCATCCCACTAGCATCTCCTGCATCCCCACCAGGATGCTTAAATCCTGAGCCACAGAGGAAGGTCCACATGGTAATGCCCTCTCTGCTCCAGGTCTGTGCTGCTCCCACCAGGACCCTTGGGATCAGTTCCCCAGTTCCTGCCCATTCAGTGCCCATCAGCCTCTGTGGGTCTTTGCTCAGTGACTTCTTCCTAAAGCTGGAACTCTTAGCCCTGCCTGTTCAAGAGTGGAGTCAACAGTTGCTCTGGAAGCAATGAGGTGAGGCAGGGTGCGCCTGATACCCTCACCTTCCCCTTCTGAGGCCCTGCCTGAGCTGGGGCGTTGCAGGGTCTCCTGGTGCTGAGCAGTCTCTGACTTGGCAGGAGGGTGCAGGTTGGAGGTGTTCAAGTGCATCTTTCAAAGGTTCCCCTTCTATGTCTAGGACTCACTCCATTCCCCACCATGCCCTTGATTTTAGCATCAGAAACTTGCTGGGGTGTGAAGCCAGCCTCCGTGGTCCCCCTGCCACCCTTGTGACCCAAGCTTGAGCCTGACTCTGGCAGAGTCTGCTGTCCCGCTGCAGAAGCTGGGCCTCCTACAGTGCTGCCTGCCACATGAGGCCCCAGGTGTCCGTCTGCACAGCCTATTTTGTCACCTTCCAGGGTTCTGTTGTGGTGAACAACCTCAAACGCAGTGCCACCATCCTCACAGCCACCATGGCCCTGATCTTCCAAGTCCTAGAGCTCTGCACACCCAGAGTTCGCCTTCTCCCTGATCCCAGCCCACCTCGATGTGGGTGTAGGTAAGAGAGATGCTGGGGTACACCAGGGTTGTCACTGCCCCACACACCTGCAGCAGCGGTGGGCTGGGGCCGATCGCTGGGACCCCATCCTGCAGGTCAGCGCCCTGGACCCCATTTTTTACCTTGGGGTGGATTCCTGCCTAGAGAGTCCCCAAGATATGATTTTGGTTAGGAGGTGACCCCAGAATAGGTGTTAGGGCAGATGGGGAGGCGAGAAGACAGGAGGGCAGCTACTGTGGACGCAGTATGTGCAGGTTGCCACTCGGGACACAGCAGCTGCTCCTGATGGAGCCCCCGGAACACGCCCAGGGTCACCACTGAGTGTCCCTCTGAGGGGTGAGGGAGCCCGGTGTTCACCCGCAGTTCCTCTCAGCTGATCGCTGGAAGCGCTTCCCAGGGAATCGGCTCCGGCTTCCTGGCCACCCTGCATGCGGGTCAAGTCCCCTGGCACAGCCAGATGGAATGTAGGGTGTGGCTTGTGGGGTGTGGCTTGCCGTCCTTCCCTCCCACGTGTGTCCTTCCTTCCTTCTTTCAGTGTGTGTCTTCCAGTAGTAAATTCTCAGTGTGCCTGAGAATGTCCTGACTTGACCTCCAGCATGGAAGGTAGGTTTGGCTGGCGCGGAATTCTACGATAACCAGAGTTTTCTCTCAGCGCTTTAGAGATGTGACTCTGGCTTTTAATGTTGCTGTCAAGAAGTCTGCGATCAGTCCAGTTACCCCTCCCCAGGAGGCCGCTTGTCCTTCCTGGATGGCTGGTAGGAAGCTTCTTTCTCACTGGCAGCGTGTGACATTACTACTACCAGGGGTGCCAAAAAACATATACACCATTTAAGCCATGTTATCTACGTATTGCTTCTTGAAGTTGAACTGGATTACAGCAGCAATGTGTAGTATGACGTCCGCTCAAAAGATGGCATTAATCTAATGAACACCGGTGTCACCATGTGACAAGCAGGATAGTCCCAAAAAATGGGGGAAGCACAGGTGTCGTTCGAGGAGTGCAAGACCATTTTGAAGTGATGTTTGAAATTCGAGAATGTTGTGGGAATACAAGCACAACAGTGGCGTGAGTGTGCAGCGGAAGCTCCAACAAGCCTGACAACTGCAGGCACTTGGGGCGAGTGTGAGACGCGTGGCGCTGTGTGTGATGCACACAGGGAAGGCCCGGGCCTCGCACGGCAGCAAGCCCTGCTTCTCACGCTGTGCTGTGGGGCAGTTCCCACACCTGCCACCGAGTCTGCCAGACAGCACACCTGAGATGGAGCCAGCAGAGCGAGCACGGGACACATTCTTCATACAGGAAAATGGGAAGTTCTCATCCCAGGATTGTTACATGCACCGAGAAGTGAGAGCCACCTCCACGAGAACTCACTGAGATGAGGGACAGGACGAAGAGGTGTGGTGGAGTCTCCCCCACGTTCTCCTGACTTAACACCCGCTGCCTTCCACTTACAGGAACCTTACAGGATGTGGCATGCCGTAGAAAACCAGGCACACCTGGGACACTTTGGGAAGAAATTGAAATGGCATGGGCAGGGTTATGAGGGGACACTTAGGTCACCGTAATCAGAAGTGTCTGGACGCTGAGGGTCACCACTTTGAGCCCCTCTTGTAATTGCAGAAGCCAAACATGACTTGTATTCATCTTTTGTTACTGGTGCATATTGAGTGTTACCATTTTAATATAGTTTTTTTCCCTTCTGGAAATGTGTGTGCATTGTTTTGGCACCTCTGGGTATATCCAGAGTGTCATTGTTCTGTGTGTCACCCTCAGAACTTGCCAGTCTCCCTGAGCCCATACTCCCTTCCTCAGTAACCCTAACAGCTTCTCAGCCATTCTCTTGCCCCTCCTCATTCTCCCCTTTTGGAAGGGCTTGTTTTCAATTAGATACCCTAGGAACTGAACTTGCAGCGAAGATTCTTGTCAAGGATTGGAGATTACTTCCAGGAGAAACCCATGTATGAGGGTGGCAGAGGCTTGGCCTGATCTCAGGTGACTGCACCCCAGGGGCCAGACTTTCTGTTCCAAGCAATCAGACATGGACCTAGGAGGGGGACAAAGGAACCTTCTGAGGATTTCCAGGTGAAGTGACTCCCTTCGACCAAGAACAGCTCTCTGGAGAAGGATGCTCCTGTGAACTCACCTGCTAACACGTCCACAGGCCGCACTTAAAGCAGTTGAGGGCTGCGTGCACCTGCTGGGTAAAGGCGATCTGCCCAGTGCATCATGAAGCTACCATTCTCCTGGTAAACAGACGCATCTATCTCTTACCCTCTGGCCTTCATTTGGACAGTTTCCTTGGCTCTGTCTTCTAGATTGCTAATAAGGTTCTTAAAGATGCTTTTTATCTTCCCCACTAAATTTTTAATTTTAATGACTGCCTTCTTCACGCCTAGATGTTTTAGTTTGTTCTTTTTAAAAATCCATTGTTCTTTTTCTTCGCATCTCATTCTTTTGTTACATATCCAATGTAACTTCCCTAACTTCTTTAGTAATTTCTAACATACTTATTTTTAAATTCTTTCCTACCCTTTATTCATCTCATTGTTTCTTTTGGGCTTTATGATTTTATATGAAATTTTACACATTGTTTCTCTGGGATTTTATAATTTTGGTTATGAGCTCATTTCGAGCGAGGCTTTATCTGTGGGAAACTTGTATAACCTAGGTGAGAATGTTTCCCTTGTTGGAGATGTTTGCTCTTGCCATAAGTCTCAAGAGTATCCCAACGTCTGGATTATCTTTTATGTTACTGTTTGGGCCTGAGAGTTCCCAGCAGTCCGGGGTCGTATGCAGTCAGACTCAAGTGAGAGGAGGCCCAGCCGCAGATTCTCAGGGAGCCTTTCTCCCCACTCAGCACCACGGTAGAAATAGAGGCTCTCCTCTACCTGTGCCAGTGTGCGGATTTTATTTTAGGCTGTCTTTTCACTAAAGATATTTAGTGAGAATATTCAAACTCCCTAGCTAAATAGTCAAACCCCAGCTGCCTGGTGAGTGAGACTGGGAAAAACTTTTTCTTAACTAATACATCCATTTAGTAGACTTCAAATCTTTAATCCCTTCATTATTTTTGGCCACTGAAAAATTTTCTTACTTTCTTGAACACCTAGCCATGTGATTTTTAAAAATGCTATCTTTTAGGCAAAATCCCTAGGCCTTTTTTAATGAGAATGCTTTGTAGGTAAGCTGGTCTGCCACCTTGCCAAAATCCTGAGCTTTTCCCTCTCCTCTGTCACTGAAATCTTTAACCACAAATGATAACATCCTTCCTTGGCTCCTGCATCTCCAGGTACTCAACCTTGACCCAGAGCTCACATGCTGACACATTGCACTGAGACCTCCAGGCCACCAAGGCTCCCCATCCAGTCTGGACCCCACAGCAAATCACACCCACCACTGTGGCTAGCACCCTTGGGGGCCTCCTTCTTTTGTCCTTTAGCCTTGCACCAATCCTGCACCCATCTAACCATGCAAGATCCTTGCAACTGGGTTTCCGAGTGCTACCAGAAATAACAAATGGCCCCAGTGCCATCACAAACACACTCCGTGTGACTATGGCCATGCCACTCAGCTCAGCAACCCCCGTCCGCCCCTGCCCAAAGCCATTTCTGGCAGCACCTGGCTCACGGCCAGAGCACTGAACGTTGATCGTTATCACCTGTCCTCACCGCTGCGTCTCAGCTCCTAAGCATGTCTATTGGAAAGTTAAGGTTGTCCCCCTCAGCTCCCTGGTGCACTTGTACACACGTCTCTCTCAGACTCACACTCACCCTCTCTCCTCTTTCCCTTCAGACAATTCTCTCTCCGGTTTCAGGAATTTCCTGCTTGGCCTTTTTAGAACCTCACTGAGACCGGAGCAAGAGGGGTCTTTGGCCCCTGTCTCTCCTTCTCGATGACCAACCTCCCAGGACAGGACTTCCCGGCCGCCCCAGAGATGAGAGATCTATGGGGCTGAGGGCATGCTCCTCTGGGGCCCTTGCTCTAGGTAATAAGCCCAGGATTCCCCACCCAAATGACACATGGCCACTTCCAGGCAGGCATGGCTTCTTCCTGGGTCCATGCCAAGTGCAGATTGTGTGGCTGGACTGACTACCCTCTGGTGTGTGGAGGGAACAGAGATGGCCGTTGGTGGGTGTGGGCAGAGCATGGAAGTGGGGCTGGGGCAGGAAGAGAATGGGGTGAGATGGGGGCTGGGCCTTCACTCTGGAGCCAATCTAATGTCCAGAAAGTCACAGTGGATGTGTGTCCAAGGAGGAGGATGGGGCATATTCCTTTTAACAGCGTGGTGGCTTAATCTGCTCTCCAGACAGGGAGTGTGTGACTCCATCTGCCTCTTTATGTCCTATGTTTAGAGGGGCCTGGTGCTCCCAGCACATTCTCGGAGTTCTCCTCTGGGGCCACCATGGCCACTCCCAACTCCTCTTCCTCTGCCACACACACACCGGAGTGTTCTGAACTAAGAAGAAAATACAGCTTGGACTTGCAATGGTTTGACCTATGATCTTCTGGCTCGATAATGGTGCAACACGATTGCATTTCAATACGTACAGTATTCAATAAATGATATGAGGATTCCACTGTTATAAACAGCCTTTGTGTTGGATGGTCTCTCCCAACGGTAAGCTAACGTGTGTTCGAGCATGTTTAAGGCAGGTTGGGCTAAGCTCTGATGTTGGCTAGGTCAGGTGTAACAGACGTGTTCTTGATGAATGATGGGTATATGCAGACACAGCACCTGTGAACCCATCACCCCGGGGTGATGATGCCGCCAGATGCTCTTCTTCACGTCATGTGTCGGCTGGTGGCTGGATGAGCTTTCCAGCCTAGACTCTGGAGCCTGCAGCCAAGGACCCCCAGGGGAGATGTGCGCTGGCCTTGCCTCCCACCCCACTTCTGCTTTCTAGGGGTTTTCCTCTTACCCCAGACCTTGCTGTCCTTCACAGGCCCTGCAGGTGCAACCTGGTGGCTCCTCACCTTGGTCCGCTGAGCTTTTTGTCTCCTGTCCCAGAGTCTCTCTGACACCTAGGCTGTGGTGTGTGTGGGGGCTCCTTGGAATTCATGCTTGACCACCCTACCTACCCCTGGGAGGCATCCTTGACTGCCAGGGGATGGGAGCTGATGGATAAACACTTCCCCTTCCCGCAGGTGGACAGTCTGGCTAACCGTGTAACATAGCTTGGAATTGGCTCTCCCTCCTTCCCTGTCCCTTCTCACCAGCCCCCAATTTCCTGAGGTCACACTCCCAAGCAGCTGCTTATACCTGTACCCTTGCTTCAGGCTCTGCGTTCAGGGACCTAGTGGGAGATGCTTTGCAACTAAATTCCTCGAAAAGCAATCAGGCACAAACTTATTTTTGCATCTCCCTTTCACTCAACTCATGATTTCACTGAATGGCCTCCCTTCAGGGACTCCCTTCAGGCCCCTCGTCTCCCCTCCTCCCCATTTCCTGCATTTTCCCTGCACTGAGCTTCTCCTCTCCACTTGCCTCACCTCCTCCTGTGACTTCAGCAGCTCCCTATTTACCAATGACCCCCCCAAAATTTTATCTCAAAAAACAACAAATTAAGAAAATAGCTATCTTTGGTGGCTTTCTATTGGATCTGAGGTCACCTCTGTATTATCAGCAGTCCCCCATAATATCCAGGTGAGAGGAGCTCCCACGCCCATCCGTTCTGCTGGTCTCTCACTAGTTTGGTGGCCTAGTTGAGTCACCCTGCGTGGTGTGGGTTTGGGGAGAAAGCCTGGGAGGGCAGAGGGACAGTGGAAAGTGGTTGATGAGACCAGAGGAGTGGGACGTGTTAGGGTCATGAGGTGAACCCTGGTCTGTCCCTTCCCATCGATGCCCTGCCCCCACCTCTGCAACCTCCAGTGAGTACCTGGCCAATCTCACCTCACCTGTCCTGCAGCCCACACACCTGGGACCTGCTTTTCCCAGCTGCTCAGCTTGCAGATTCCTAGTTAACTTCAAGTTCTTTATGAATATTTTTTTAAAAAAATTATTAAAAAATAATATATGTTCACCGAAAAATTTAGAAAACTGAGGTGAGCAAAAAGAAAGCAATCATCTCTTATCTTTCAAGCAGAAGATGCACTGGGAAAGTTCTGATGTACATCTTTTCTCTGCCTATAAGTGTTTTCATTTGTAAAAATTACATCCCATTGAAATGATGTTTTGTAGTCTTCTTCCTTGGAACTATAAGGCAAATTTCTTTCCATGATATAAAATCCTCTATTTTTTGAGGATGTGTATGTATATGTATATAGACTCGTATATTTATTCCAATCAACCATTGTTTCCCTGAACCTTTTAGCTAAATATTTATCAACACCCATACTTAACTTATTTGAATGAAGTTCTATAATTGTAATCAGTAGGTAAAAGAATATGAAAAAATTTTTAAAGGTTTTAAGTGTGTAGTTATTTGTCTAACAGTTTCTGCCTGAAACTAGAGTGTATTTCTTCATATTTGCTTTTATCAGGTAAAGCATTGCACTTCTCCCGTTATTAGGGAAGAGAACATTCTGTCATGTGTACTGAGCATTCCTTCTTCTGTATTTGCTTTTCATTGCCCGGCTTACCTGGGAAGGAGGTCAGCCTTTACAAAACATGACGCAAACACTTCCTGACTCATTTGTCTGTGGATTTTACCAACAGGTCCCCCTTCCCTGTCAAACTGGGGCAGCTACTGCCTCCTGCACTTTTTTGAGGGAAGATCTGGCTGGGAAAGGTTCAGTTCTTAAATTCAACGAGTTTTCACGTGTTAACGCCTGCAATGTACTCCCCAGTCAAGTTGTACTTCATCTTCACCACCCCAGGAGGTCCTCATGCCCTTGCCAGGCATCCCTTCTTCTGCTGAAATTCACCCATCTACAACAGTTCATTGTTTTTTCTTTTTTGTAGAGACAGAGTCTCACTTTGTGCCCTCGGTAGAGTGCCGTGGTTTCACACAGCTCACAGCAACCTCCAACTCCTGGGCTTAGGCGATTCTCTTGCCTCAGCCTCCCAAGTAGCTAGGACTACAGGCACCCACCACAACACCTGCCTATTTTTTTGTGGCAGTTCAGCCAGGGCCGGGTTTGAACCCACCACCCTCGGTATATAGGGTCGGCGTAACACTCACTGAGCCACAGGTGCCACCCAACAGTTCATTCTTTTTTATTGCCAAGTAATATTCTCTTATATTCCACAAGTAATTTGTCCACTTTCCTAGTGATTGTATTCAGAATTTTAATTGTAGTTAAATTTTCAGTATTTCCCTTTATGAACTGTTGACAGTATTCTCTTCTGTAACCCTATAGAAATGTGTTAGTACTTTTTTTTAACACTTAAATCTTTATTTCACTTACTCAATTTTAATCTTTTCTCTCTAAATGATTAGCAGGTACCCATTGTTTTCCCACTGATTGAAACGCTACTTTTATTATATATTAAATTTCTACAGGACTGGTATTAGTCAACAACTGGTAAGGCACAGGTGCTGACGAGCTTGGAAGGCTGCCGTCAAGGACAGCTGGCATGGTCTGTGCATGTACTAGCTGGGCATTAGCCTGGAGTTCTCACATCTGCTTGAGGCTGTTTCTTTACTTTCTATTATTTTCCATTAATCTGGGCTAGTATTATATTTTCACCACAGAACCTAAATAATAATAATTATATATATATATATATTTGGAGGGTTTTTTTCCTCATCATTTTTTGCTGTCATTATTGGTTTTGGAGACAGAGTCTCACTCTGTCACCTAGGCTAGAGTGTTGTGGCGTCATCATAACTCACAACAACCTCAAACTCCTGGGCTTCAGCAATCCTCCTGCTTCAGCCTCCCAAGTAGCTGGGACTACAGCCACGTGCCATGAAGCTTGGCTGATTTTTCTACTTTTAGTAGAGATGGGGGTCTTGCTCTTACTCGGGCTGGTCTAGAACTCCTGAGCTCAAGCAGTCCTCCTGCCTCTGCCTCTCAGAGTGTTAGGATTACAGATGTAAGCTCTTCTTTTTGACTAATCTCAAATCTTTATTCTTCCAGATGAACTATTCAGTGATTTTGTCAATTTTCAAAAAGTTCTGTTGAGATTTAATGTTACATTTAGGTATTTAGAGTGAATGTGATTGAGAATTTTTTTCATCATGCTTTCCAATACATATAAAGTATTTAGTACAATGCCCATCACATATTAAATGCTCAATAAACATTAGTGACTGAATGTTGATAGTATACATGAAAGTTTTTGTGTAATTGGTAATCTTGCTGAACTGCTAATTCTAGATTTGGTGTCTTTGGGCTTGTCTTCATTTTTGAGTTAAGGATTGTTTTTTGTTTCGTAAACACTGGGAACACCCAGACTCACCTTCTGAGTTTAGGACTCTGTCAAACGCCCTCAACATGAAGCTCTAAGAAGAGAAGATGCTGTCTGGCGGTTGGGTTCTCCCTCTTCCTCTTAGACAGGCTGGCAGCATTAGAGACCTCCCCTTTACTGGGCAGAGTGCTACTGAGCTCCTCCCTCCCTCAAAGACCTCAGGAGAGACACAGCAGCCCAGATACCCACGTTTCTTTTCTGCGCCCCTGACACTTGCCTGTTGTCTCACTCCTGCAGGGACTGTCGGAGCTCCAGGTGAGGGCTAACTGGCAACACAGCAAGGGGACTCCTCTTTCCCTCTATTGGAAATCCACCTTTGCAGTTAATTCTGCCTAGGATTACATCCCGGAACCTTTCATGTGACTGCTCAGGTAGGCCTTCTCATTTCGTACTTGTGCCCGCCACAACGCCTGGCTATTTTAGAGACGGGGTCGCTCTTGCTCCGACTGGTCTCCAACTCCTGAGCTCAGGCTATACACTCCAGACTGCCTCCCAGAGTGCTAGGATGACAGGCGAGAGCCACCGCGCCCGGCCCCATATACAGGTTCTTATTATTTCCTACTGACCATTGCACGTTTTAAATAATTCTGTCAAATACTTTTAAAAAACAAATACTTGGTTTTAAACGTTACCTGGCTATTGATCTTGTTTTGTTTTCTACAAGCATTTGACAGCGCACTGTTTGCAACAGCCGCCAAGACATTAGCACTCCATAATCTTCTCTCCTGTTTTAAAATTGCGCTGTTCGCCCTTCTTTTGCTTCAAAGTTCAGCTGGCCAAATCACTAAAATTTTATAATTAATACTTTCTGAGATACTTAGTGTAAAGTGGCACATTTTCATTTTGCAAACGGAATTTTTATGCACATAACTATGGTTTTCCGCCCAAGAGTGGCTGATCAAGAACCTCCAATCAAGAGATCGGCCTGCAACCTGGGACGTCCGGGCCAGAACCAGCCCCCGGGCCGCCGCGCTCCGACGCGGGGCTCCGAATAGCCCTGTATGCGCCCAGCTGAAATGATGAGTCATGCTCGTCATCGAGAAAGACACAAGACGTCCCAGCCGGGAGGGGGGCGGCCACACGGACCCCAGCCCACTGCCTCCGACGACAGGCGACCCCAGCCCGATCCAGCGGCCTGAAGACACTGCACTCCTCCGACCCTCGCGGGTGCGGATGCGACCACCAGGCGAGGCCGGCGTTCCTGCCAGCCCACACAGGGACTCAGGAACCCCGAGGCAGGCTCTACTCGGGCCCTAGCCCGGCAGCCGCCCGCCGCGTTCCCGCCGCGGGGCAGGGCGAGGCCCACCGCATCTGCGCAGTCGCTGTCCTGCACGCCCGAGCGTCGCCGGGCGCACGCAGCACCACGTGACTACCTGCCAGGACCCAAGATGGAGGCTGCGGCGAGGCCTGGCCAGTTCCCCACCTCAGCCCGTATCCCATTGTGTCCCTTTCAAGTGCGAATCAAGCGCACAGGCACGCGAGGCTGATCTCTGAGCAGCTATGCGGGCTTCCCAGCGGGGCTGTCACGGCCGGGCTCGTGTTTACGGCCCCCACCCTCCACGGCTCCCAGTGATTTCTCAACCGCGAAGCTCCCAGCAGCTGCGGCTTAGAGCGTCCTTTGGTACGTCCCGCCCCCAAGAATCGGCAGCGGTGACAGCCAATAGGGTACAGGACTTGTGCGGGAAGGCGGGAAGAGGTGGAGCGTCTCTGCCTCTCACAGGGCATCTGGCCCGGCGGTAGGCCGCCGCTGGGCTAAGGGTGGGCACAGACCGGACAGTACGCAGGCTCCAGCGGACCAATGGAAGGACGGCTGGGCGCCAAGGGAGGGCGGGCGGGAGGCGGGGCTGAACCGTAATTGACGAGCTCTTCGCTAGAAACCAGGCGGGAGGGCGGGGCCCGCGAGGGGTGGTGACGCAAGGTTGTCGAGGCCAATGGTTGGCAGGCCGCGGGAAGGAGGGCGGAGCCGGAGCGGCTGACGAGCGTCGGGAGTGGCCTATCGCTGCCCGGCTCGGCGTTGGAGGTGGGGGGGGAGAAGCATCATGGTTCAACGTGGGTCAATTTTTTGTGAATGAGGAGGGGAGGTTGTGGGGCCGCCGCCGCGGAGCACCGTCCCCGCCGCCGCCCGAGCCCGAGCCCGCGCACCCGCCTGCGCCGCCGCCGCGCAGCCTGCCAGCCTGGGCCCCGGGCCGCGGCCGCGTCCCGCCGTTGCCGCCTGAGCCTGAGCCGAGTCCAAGCGCGAGCGCCGGCGGGTGGCGGCGCAGGCTGAAGAGATGCGGCGCGGAGCGCCCGAGCAGGGCTAGAGCGCGGCCGCCGCCGCCGCCCGCCGCGGTAAGCGCAGCCCCGGCCCGGCCCGCGGGCTATTGTCCGCAGCCGCCCGGCCGGCCTCACGCCTCGCGCCGCCCGCAGGCCCCGGGCCCGGCAGGTGGACGCCGCGCGGCCGCGGGAGGCGGGGGCGGCGCGGGCCGCGCGCGGTGCGGACCGTTCGTCCCGGGGCCGGCCCCACGCCTTCTGGACCTTTCCGCGCGCCGGGGCCGGCCTCGCCTGCGGGGTGGGTCGGGCGTACAGCCGGAGGGAGCAGGTGGGCTACGGCCGCTGGGAGTGCGGGGCGGGGGCGGGGGGCGCGCGGAGCCCCGACGGAGCCGTTTATGTAACTTTGTCCAGGGGTGTGAGTTTGCAGAAAACCGTCCCTGCTGGCCCGCGGCGTCGATGCGGGCCGCCGGCTCGTTCGGGGCGAGTCCGGTCGGCCCTCGCGCAGCCGAGGTGGGCTGGCTCCCGCCCGCTGCTGGGGGCTGCGTTCCCCGGCGTGGCGAGAACACGCCACGAAATTATAAGCAAATTACCTCCTATTTACATTGAGCCTTGAATTATTTGACACTGTTATAGCAGGAGACCGTGAGTACCAGTTGGAAAGGCCGGGGGTGGAACCCCGTGTACTCATTTAATGCACATCAAAAATTTGTAATAACTCGCGGCAGCTGATATGAGTGTTTTCTTTATTGCATGTTGTAAATTGACCTGCTGTGACACAATTTTCAAATAAAGCGTTGCAGAAATTAAACTTAAGTTATTTTAAAACTAATGACTTTCTTAACTAAATCCTAATTGCATTACTGTAGAGACCTACCTAATTGCTTGCTGAGAGCAGCTCTGCCTGCTCTCCGTGAGGGAGGAAAGGGCCTGTGTAGTCACTTTGCCTCCCGGCTTTTCTCTACTCAGGCTTTTCTGTTTATTCCCACAAACCACCTAAGCATGGAAGAACTGCTAGCAAACCTGTAAACATCGCTGGCCCACCGCCAGCCTGGTGAGCCGGGGGATGCTGGCAGCTTTGCACCTTGACCTGGTTTCACTTTTTCTTTTGTAATGTGATATGATCGTGGTTGCCTGCAGTTTTAATTGCTTCTGACGATTCCGCCCATTATTTTAGGAACTGTCCAGTGGAAGCTGGAGTGGTGGTTTCAGAATCCAGCTAGGAAAGGTGGTGGTGGTGGTGGTGGTGTTGGTGGAGAGGGAGGGAGATTGAATTAGGAAAACTCAGCTGCTTGTACACAAATATACACTACAGCAGTTACAAAGCAACAAAAGTTATTGCAGAATTTCATGGTAACCATGGCAACACAATTACTCTATTATAATTGGAAATGCAAATGCCACCCAGTTAGAAGTTTCATCAGGATGGAGTTTGGGATATCAAAAATATGTGAGATTTAATTTTTTTTTCAGGTAGTTCCTGAGAATTCTATAATCTGTGTTCACTTATCTATTTTTAAGACTGATCTAGCGTTCCCAGATATTCTCCTCCCAGGGATCTGTGGCTTCTTTCCCCAGAAGAACTCACATTTGTGTGGGAGGGAGGTATTTTCATGCCTTAAAAACAAACCCCAACACATTGTAAGACTTCTATAGCTTCTGTGTTCTGGGCTTTTATTTTAAAGATCAAATACCTTCCTAAAGAGAGCAGTAATCAATTAGAAAAGAAGCAGACTTTCCTGGCAGGCAGATGTAACACTGCCCTCTTTAGGGTTAGTTCTTCTGCAAGGGGAGGTGGCGTCATGAATGCCCCTGGGGGCGCCATGAGCTGGGGGTTGGGGCTACTGAAGATGACTGGACTACATAGAGGCCAGGGAGGCCTAGGGACCAAGGACAGATGTGGCCTAAGCAGCTCTGTGTGGTGGTCAGCAGCTTCACAGCCATGCAAAATAAAATTTCCCGAATGCTGCGTTCTCAGAGGCCTTGGGGGCTATTACTGTAGCAAGATGGACAGAACAACCTTGCTGGCTATGTGCAGCTCCAGCAGCCAATCTGGACTTTCCATGGCCAGAAACTTGCTTTAAATGGCTGGCTGGTGATGTTTACTAGGAGGACTCTGATGCTGGAAGTTTCCACACATTGTGGGGTTGCTGCAGTTTAATTTTGTTATAACTCTTTCCTTTTAACTACTGCATATTTATGCCCAGTAATCGACTTCCATTTTCCAGCTTCATTGTGATGTTTCAATGCAGCATGAATGGCTTTGAATTCCTATCCTTTGATGTTGGGGGTGGCACCAAAGAAAAGGCGACTTTGTGCTGTCTTAATTGCCAGAGCAGAAGAAAAATTTCATCACTCCTGTAGAATTCGTCCATGCCGCTTTCTATTGAAAACGGCTGGGCTTTCACAGCTCCGAAGCTGTCATGAGTTAAGATATTAATACCTGATGGTGGGGAGTAAGGGAGATGCAGAAACGAGAAGAAACTGCCACTGCTGGGGGCTGCGGGACGCAGGCTGTGTCTGGGTTTTGGTCTGCTGATCAGAATTGATGATAGGGACTGGGGAGACTCTGGAGGCTCTTGTAGGTTTTGGATTGTGAAGACAGGACTGGGTCCCCTCCCCATTGGCTGCAGTCCCCAGTCTATACTGTGATGGGGGCTCAGAAAGGATGAATTTTGTACAGGTGTTTGTTTTGATCTTGGGTGGTCAGCAGACACTGTAGTATGCAGCAGGTACTGGGTTTTGGCCTTGACATGGGAGGAAGGTTACAGCACTCTGGTTCAAGTCAGATGAGGGACACTGTGTCAGAAGTGATGCTGCATTTGAGCAGACCCTTAGCTCGTGTTCAGAACAAGTGTCAGTTGAATTCTCTTTGTAGGGTCAGTTTTCTTCTCCTGGGCTTTGAATGGGAAGGGTGGGTCCTGTTCGATGGTGGAACGTGGGCAATGGCCTCCATAGCCACTCTTGGCCCTCACTGCTGCTTCCCTGCCATACCTCCTGCTCACTACCTGGAAGGAAGTCCAGGGTCCCACACACGTCGTGTCCACTGTGACCCTCCATATAACCAGGGAAATCAGTGTCTTTCCTGGAACAAGGAGGTTCTACCACCAGTAGTAGCGATATGAGCTAGTAGCTAAGGGGTGATGGGCACCTGTTTGGGGTGACATGCTGTCTCATGCACGTGCCATCTCAGTCTCCCCAAAGCCATCTGAGGTAGGAGCTGCTTGGGGTGGAGGAAACTGAGACAGAAACCTGAATGGGGTGTTGGCTGCCCCTGTGTCAGTCCCAGCGCTGTCCCTTTGCCTCAGCCTGTGTCTCTGCATAAGAGATGATGTTGAAGTTAAAGGTCGTTGTGTTGAAGTGCTTGGGAGATCACAGCCTCTTTGAAAAGACAGCAGGCAGGCATACGTTCTGGGCTCAGTGCTGTTAGACTTCCCAATGTTAACTGTCCCTGCAGCTACCATAGTCAACACTTTTTGGGGGGATCTGGGAAGTAATTTTGGCTGTCTTATGTTCAGTATGTGGCATTGTAGAAGTAGAAGACATCTTAAGAGTCCTTTTGGCTGATGGCTGCTACATCCGATCCTATGCTTGGTTCTCATGAGAAACCCAGGCTGCTAGGGGCAAGTGGAGGTGGTGGGAGGGAGCTGGTGCTCTAAGTCCATTTCACGAAGGGCAGCTTGACCTTCATTGTTAAGCCTGTGTATTACCTTAGAAGATTTTATTAGATGAAAGCATTGGAGGACTAAAAATGTTGAAAAACTGCTGAGTTAATCTTTTCTTATTATAGCACCAAGTCAGAAACCTTAAGAGAAAATATTGACAGATTTAACAGTATGAGAATTAAAAAAAACCCAAAAAACTCCTTGGTAAAAGAGTCTCTAAGCAAGGTTAAGAGACAGTGAGAGAAAAAATAACATATTGTGCCTTTGTGAACTTAATAGTCAATATGTAAAGAGCTTTTACAAATCAATAAGAAAAGGATGAGCATCCCTATTGCAAGGTGAGCAAAGCACATAAATATGCAAATGACCGTGGCTAATAATGAAAGACTCAGTTTTACTAATAGATTCAGCTCAAGGGAGATGCCATTTGTGTCCACAATATTCAGTAAGTTTGATAACACCCATTGCTGCTGCTGCTAATTCATCTAGAATTTTTGCAAAGTTTAAATATATGGAAATTGCTTAAAATAGGGCTTGGCACATAGCAAACACTGTTAAGTGTTGGCTGTTATTTATTATTTGCTCCGTGAAGAAACCAACATATGGTATTATGTAAAATGTAAGAATTTAAGCACTGAATTGATCTCTAGAAAAGTTTTATGTCAAAATCTTAAATAGTCATTCCTCTTATATTAGCAACTCTACATTTTGAGATTTTCTAGGGAAAGACTACAATAAATGCGTGGATATCCAGATATGTACAGGGCATTATGGCTGCATTATTGGTACAAGCGATGCTTGCTAAACACTCACTGGTATTTCTATACCCTGGAATCACCTATGCATAGGCAGAAGTGTTCGGAATGAGAGAAAAAAGCAGGGCCCAGAGCAGCTCCAAGTGATTCCTTCTAGTTTAAGTAGACAGGTCTCTAAAGTGATAGTGGTGGCCCTCAGAGTTTTGGGGAAACAGAATAAAAGGGATTTCATTGTCTTTTTATACATGTTAGTGTTGTATAGATTTTTGCAATAAAGCATGTATTACCTTTTTTTTTTTTTTTTTTTGAGACAGAGTCTCAAGCTGTCACCCAGGGTAGAGCACCATGATGTCACAGCTCACAGCAACCTCAAACTCTTGGGTTTAAGTGATTCTCTTGCCTCAGCCTCCCAAGTAGCTGGCACTACAGTCACCTGCCACAATGCTATTTTTTTGTTGCAGTTGTCATTGTTGTTTTTTAGCTGGCCTGGTCTGGGTTCGAACCTGCCAGCCTCAGCGTATGTGGCCATTGCCCTACCCACTGAGCTATGGGCACCACCGGCATGTATTACTTTTTAAAGTAATAATTTTCCCCAGTCTTTGGGAAGTGGATAAATATACTTACCAGAAAAATTTAGGGGTCTCTCTGTTTCTCTGACTTAGCTGTCCAGGGTGGGGACTGGACCTCTGGGTCTGGATCTGCTGTGGTCCAGGCCACCTGCAGGCAGGGTCCTCAGTGGCCTTAAATGGAAGCACATTCGTACCTTCCGTTTGCTTGCTGGAGATCCTGTCGTGACTTTTCCTTGTGCTTAAGACCCTAAGGCCTTAGGACCCTTCCTGGTCACGGCCTCTGTGTTACCAGCCTCTCCTGATAGCACTTGCTGGCTGGGCTTCAGTTCCCACCTGTGCGTCCCAGCTCTCAGTCTCCCTTGGCCCCAGGGCCTTTGCACATACTGTTACCTTTTTTGGGGGGAACTATTTCTCTTGACCTCCCTTCTCCCCAGCCCCTCAATTCGTGCTCTTATTCTTTGGTTTAACCCATTAAACTTGGCCTAACATTCTTTTTTGTGCCTTTCTAATGGGATCCAATTGTGCAATTTCACTGGCTTATTGTGATGTTAGTTGTTCATTGTCACCGCTTTCACTAGCTGGGGGCTTCCTGGCGTCAGGGAGCCCTGACAGCCTTGAGCCTGCTTTGTACCCAGTGCTTGGCAGTGTAGATGCTCCGTGAAAGAACGAGTGAGTAGCTGAGCACATGGCGTGGTGTAGACCCTGGGCGGCGTGACCCTGGGTGGGAGAGGTCCCCAAGGACCCACCTTGGCCTCTGGGCACCTCTGCTGTCTCCTAACCATATCCCATTCCCCCATCTAGTTACTTCTTGGTCCTGATTTTGGAGATTGCATGCTTTTAACTAGATGCCCATAATGGGAGTAAAGTGGATTCAATGATGAAGCAAGGAGTGAGGAGGAGGAAGGCCTTACTTACACATGGCTCTTAAGAGGCAAATGGGGCCGTAGCAGTAGGGACAGTGTGCAAGGTCGCTGGCCACTGCTTTTTGTAAAAAGAATCCCCACGCCCTGTTTGTTTTAAATTGGAGTTAATGACATTATTTGGTCATTTCTTATTTGACCTCGTAATTTTAATGTGATACCTTAGTATTGTTGTGTACGTGAACGTTTTTGAGTCTGCCTGTGTAAGAGTGTGTCTGTCCGGCTTTGTTAGTTTGCTGCTGTTGATGAAGTGCCTGTTTGTGTGAGTCAAGTGCTTTTTGTTGGACTGATGTTTAAGCATGAAACAATAATCAGTTCTTAAGACCCAAAAGCCTGAACCAGCATTCCAAGTGGGAGTGTTGTTCCTGTGGTGGTGGAATCACACTTTCCCCTGGGAATGGCTGTCAGATGGCTTTTGTGTTGCTATTTGCTGGAGCGTTTTTTGTTTTTTTTTTAACTGAGGAAGTGGGTTTTGTAGTCCCTCCCTCTGAATTCTCTTTGATGGTGAGGTAGGGATCCTCGAGAACTATTTTCATTCTGCAAGTACTAATTCTATACCCAGGCCCAGCCCTAAGCTTCCAAGAGGTGGAACTCAGTGGAACACCTTCTCTGTGCCAGACATGGTGACAGGCCCCCCAGCTCTAGGCCCAGTCAGGAAGACATGGGCTCCACCTGCAAGAGGCTTAGGTGTCCGAGGGGACAGAGGTGAAGGAGGCGGGCACCACACACACAGGTGCACACAGGCTGTCGTCCAGAGAAACAGGGCTGTGGGAGTCATGAGGGCTGGTGGGGCAGGTGCCAGTCCTACATGAGGGGGAGGGCTGTGGGGGCTGGGGAGGGGCGTGTTCTTTTTTAGCCAGAGCTAGAGTTGTGGGGCATCAGGAGGGTAGAAAGGCCACTGTAGCTGGAGGGTGGCCTAGCTCTGAGGGCTTCAGGTCCAGACTGTGTGAGCAGGGTGGGCTGGACTGGGCAGTCTTCTTGGCATTTAACAAATCTTTGAATCGATTCCTGTTTTTGGTGTTTGGCATGTTGGTGCCTTGCTCCTGCTGGGTGACATGGCTGATCTCTCTTGCTCTGCCTTGGTGAAGGCAGCCCATTCTGGCACGTCCCAGGGAAGTCCCACTGGCCCCTGTGGCGTGGCGTGGCAGGCCCTCTGGTGTGTGCTTGGATTGTGGCACTGCTACAGAGGGCCCTGCATGCTCAGGAAACCAGGGCCAGGAAGAGGCTCACTTCTCGGGAAGGTCTCAGCCCCAGTGCATCCTGAGGGAGAGGGCTATTTCTTTCCTCCCTCCCTTCAACCTTTGCTGGTAAGAGGGAGGGAGGAGCGGTTCAGAACTGTGGCTACTGGGAGCCTGCCTAGAACAGGTCCTGGAAGGGACCTGAGCTGGCCCCTGCTTGGTGTCCAGCACTAGGCCGAGCCTGGCGTGCATCACAGGGCTTCCGCTGACGGGCACCGTGTTGTCTGGGTAGCGTCGTAGAAAGATGGGCCTGCGGGTCAGCAGAGCATGGCCAGGGGTGCCTGAGGCTTGGGGATCTTCAAAGTTGACTGTTGAAGCGGTGCCCACCCTGGAACTCAAGTTTGAGCCACTTAAGGGCTAAGGGGTTAAAACATTCTAGTAAGTCTGAGCCCCACTCTAGCTCAGGGGGTGGAGTCATCCCTAGGGCCTGTGTGCCCAAGTCAGCAAATGTTGCCAGTGTATGTTGCTAGTGTAACCCTGCTCCCAGGCAGGGCTCTTTGGACCTTTAGACCTGTAAAAGAAACCATAAAGAAAACGACTGGGAAGTGCATTGGTGGATTAAAACCCTCTCTGCTATAAAATTTATATATGATTTGCACTGAAAAGATCGTAATAGGTGGTCACAGCCCCCATTCTTTGGAATCTACTTGTTTGCTAGTAAAAGGGCTCTGTGTCCTAATTCTGTCCATTGGCTCTCCAGGTTAGAGGGACATTTCAAAGGAAGTGTCCCTGGGGCACTCAGGCCCTTACTGTATCTCCTTGCAAGTGAGATAGTAGCTGTCTTCCTCCCTGCCAGCACCTGGCATGGTACGGGCACACTGGCAGCAGCCCTCCCCTGCAGGACCCCTCCGCATAGCACCTCTCCCCTGCAGGACCCCCCATAGCACCTCTCCTCTGAAGGCCCCCCCCGCCCAGTACCTCTCCCCAGAGGGCCCTCCCTTGCTCCCACTGAAAGCTTGGTAGTGGCCTGGCTGGTTCCTCCTGTGCTCAGCCAGAGTGGCCATGACCTCTTAGGGTGGCCACGGTCCTGGCAGGAGGGGCCCTGGCAGAGGAGCATCAGCCCACTGCCTGAAGCTGTTGAGAAAGTTGACCTTCAGGGATTTGGAGTTAACAAAGTGACACATGATGCTTCCCAAGTCCTTCTTTGAAGAGTGTCTTCCTGACAAGATGGGGAGCAGCTTGCTGAATTTTCAGAATCCTTTAGCTGAGTGAACGTGTGGCAGGAGCAGGGGCCGCGGCAGGGCCCTTCTTGTGTCTGGGAGCTTTTCCTCCTGCAGGCTCCTCGGTGGCCTCGTGGGTGTGGGGCGAAGGGTCTGATTTGTGGGTGTGCCAAGTTCCCCTTCTGTATTGGTTTGTCTGTAGTTTGTGGATGTGGCTCTGTTCTGTTTTCGTTGACTCTGGGATTGGGGACGGATCATGGGTTTAGAGAAAGACCTGGGCCGAAACCCCAGCTTCACCATCATAACCTCCTTACCTCAGTGACTTGAGCGTCCTCTGCAGGATGGGAGGAAGGAAATGTGGGTGAACCGAGCATCTCTCTCACCTAAGGCTTGGCCTTACTCTCCCCCACCCGCTGCTGTTCTCCCCTCTCTTTGCTAGTAGGAATGGGAAGAACAGCGTGTGCTCTGCAAGGGGGTGCTGGCAACTGGGCCTTTGGCACAACAGCCGGACTTCTGTGGCCCCTGTGCTGGCTCAGGACGTCTTTGCAACTGCTGGAGTTGAGGCGAATATATGTCTTTAGCCTGTTGGATAGCAAGTTCTTGCTTTTCTGCTTATAGAGGTTGGTTCTTAGAAGCTCCGAAGCACACTGTTAAGCTCCACACAGAGCCCCGTCTGCTCCCAGGTGCTACTGTCACGTCAGGCATCTGAGGGCTAACATCCCCACCTAGCAGATTGGCCACGGCCAATGGTGCCTGTGCCACTCAAGTGTTTGGGTTGCACCTTGGCCTTGGCTGCAGTGTGATTTGTACCAAGGCCAGGATAACCCTGGAAGTAGACTCCTGGACCTTTCATGCTAGGACTTTGCTGTCTGAAGTGCTTCCTGGTGTGCTGGAACGATGTGGTTCTATGTTGCAAGTCTTGTTACAGAACTCCGGCTTTGCCCTGTTTGCCTCACCTGCTTCTGATCTGCATGAGTAGGGAGTTTGGGGTACAGTGTGCACCGAGCCGTGGTCAGGAGGCTGCTGGGCATGGCAGCAGGGGCTGGAGGGGAGCTGTTGTTCTCAGGGTCAGGCAGAACACAGAGCAGGTGGTGGTAAGCACATTGCCTGCCTGCAGCTTGGGGAGGACTCGCCCTGCTGTCTCACTGTGCTCATGTCATGGATCTGTTGGTCCTTCCTCAAGCCTGCAGCTTGGATACCCTTCCTGCCCTCTGAAGGTTGAGGAAGCTAGAGCCCCAGTGAGTAGCTCGATGGCTGGGTTCATGGATTCCACTGGCAGCTGCTGCTGCACCAGCTGAATTGTCGCCCCAAAGGTGGAGCACTCAGGGCTCCCTGGGACATGCTTCTGAGTTGGAAAAGCAGAGTGAGGAGGGGCTCGGCCTTGGCTTTGCCTCCTGGTGGGCCACATTTGAGCTGCTGCCCTGACAGTTTCCTCACCATTGCACACATCGCCAGTATCGCTGCCCCGGTTGAGTTGTTTTGGGGATTAAGTGTAATGCCCTTGTAACTCAGGGCACAGGCCCAGGACAGGTGGGTGCTCTGGAGCCGTGAGGCAGCAGCTCTTTCCATTCACAGAGGCTGTGCCGTGTCATGTCTCCAAGTGTGACAAGTGTCCCACTTGCACCGGACAGGAGGTTTTCCTGGTGAGGTCGGAGGCTCTCCTAGGCACTGCGGTGGAGGCAGGCCCTGTGGTCCTGATGGTGAGACTGAGGCTGGAAGTGGCCTCCTCGTAGCCTGGGAGCATGGATTCTGATCACTTGCTAGGCCCTGTTGAGGCCATCCTGGGCCTTGTGGGGGACCTCATCCAGGCCATTTGTTAGCAGTCCTCTCCGCTCCCCGTCTGCAGCTCCCACTTGAGTCCCTGAAGGGCAGAGCTGGCAAGTGCTCCTGGCCCCTGCACGCATGCACGTATGTACACAGGTGTGCACAGGTGCACACCTGCTGCAGTGTGACCTCTGGCTCCCCTGCTGTGACTCCCAGCAGGCTGAGAGCAGGCAGCAGCCCTCTGCTAGTCACCCCTGCTTGATGAGGAATGGCGGGGCTTCCTGAGCAGGGGCACATCTGATGGCCGTTAGCGCGATGAAAGCCTCCATCAGGGAGTGCAGCTCTTGGCCAGTTCTCCCCTTCGCACAGAGACCCCGTGTTTGTGTTTTAACCCTTGGAAGTTGTGCTTCCTGTGGACACGGCCCGAGGGTGCTGGGGCTCAGGGGTCAGGCTGACTGAGGTCGTTCCCCATGGGCCCTAGGACATGGTTCTTGCTCTTTCAGATGGTGACTGCTTTCTTTTTGGGAAGGTCAAACCCTCACACCTAATGCTGGGGCTGAAGGGATTTTCCTAAGGCTGCTGCAGGGTCCTTAGTTGTCCAGAGTCTTCTGCTAAGTCCCAGGCACAGATGTGGTCTGGAAGCTGGTGCGGAGTGACTGGTGAAGCTGCAAGGAGGGATGTACCTAGAGGCTCTGTCCCCAGCAGCTTTTGTGGACTGGAGCCGGTTGGTCCCTGGGGTCATCTGGGCCTCTGGGGCCTTGCCTCTTTCTCTGCTGCCCACTGGACCTCACTCTGACCCCCTGGGAAGAAGGCTTTGAGCTCGCGTTGTGTCATTCCTCCTATGGCCAAGATGCCCTGTCACCTGCCTCTGGTGGCTCCTCGCTCGCTTGGCCTCCACTGGTGCTACCCTTTCTCGTATCTGTACTGATGCTGCTCTTAGCCTGTTTTCACAGTGCCTGAACCTCGCAGTGTGTGACCTGGACCCCCTGCTGGGCAGCTATCCAGGGGTGTGGTCAGGGCTGAAACCTGATCGTCAGTGTGAACCTTGGACGTGTTCTATCTGGGCCCCCACCCCGGCCCTTCCTCCTCTTGCCTCTGGTGGTGGCATCCTGCCCAGTCACCCCATGACTTCTTTGTCTAGAATAAAGCTCGGGTCCCTTTAATCCTTGCAGGGTCCTCTAGGCTATAGCCCAGCCTCCGTTGCCCAGAGTCTCACCTGCATCCTTGGGTCTGGCTTCATTGCCAGACTTTGATTTGGGGCATGTCTGGGCTTTCCTGTCCCTGGGCCTTTATTTATTCCTGTCCCGGGAGGCCTTGGGAGTTCCAGGACAGAGTTGCCACCGTTTGGTGGGCTGGATCGCTCTCTTTTGAGTTTGTAGTGACACAAAGTTATAATCACAACCTCAGAGCTGTAATCCAAACACTCTGGGACACTGAGACAAGAGGATCGCTTGAGCTCAGGAGTTCAAGACTAGCCTGAGTGAGAACAAGTTCACTGTCTCTACAAACCTGGAGATGCTCACGTGGTTTTTCTTGGCCCTCTGTCCTGCTTGTGAGTTGTATGAGTCATGGGTGAGGCCACTTGGGATCTGCAGGTCCCGTCGTATCTGCCTTCTCAAGTCCTGGCAGGTGTCCGCTTGTGCTCTTTCATGGGCCGTGCTGTGCTCTTTGCATCCCAGGGGCTCCTCTGCACAGGCAGCAAATCTCTGGGCTTGAGACTGCGGGGGACATGACGGCCTCCGTGGGGCCCTGTCTCCATACTCTCTGCCTTTCAGCTCCAGCCCGCTGGATGGGCAGAGTGGTGGGCCGGAGCCCTGTTTTGTTTCTAGTCCTTGGATGAGGTTGGGCGTGGCCTGAGCAGTATGAGAGCGTCCTCTCTGCAGGAATGCTCATGGGGGGACACACACATGATGGGAACACATGTGGGGGGCATGGGTCCCCCAGGCCTGGCTTGGAGCTTTGCCTGAAGTGCTGTGGAGTCAGTTAGTCCACCTTAGTGGCCTTAGTCCACCAACCATACAGTCCTGTGAAGATTGGCCAAAAAGTAGAGGTGCCTGTGCTCAGAGGGGACAAGCTGCACGCAGCAGAGGGACAGGAAGGGGCCCTTCTGCGGAGGCTTGGCCCCTGTGCTTGCTGGGGCAGTGGCCTTTCCGCCCTCTCACCCTCTTGCTCCCGCTCACTGGTGCACCTGCCTCAGCGTTCCCTGAGCTTCTCTGGGACCATTTCAGTCACACCTGCCTGGTCCTTGTTTGGTGGGAGTGTGCAGTGCACATGTCTGCCGAGACACACCAGGCCCTTCCAGACACTCCAGAGCCCACTCTTGTGCATGTGACACAGTTATCTTTCTTTCTGTCTTTTTTTTTTTTTTTTTTTTTTGAAAAAGAGTCTCTGTCACCCAGGCTAGATTGCAGTGGTCTGGTTGCAGCTCACTGCAGCCTCAAACTCCTGGGCTGAAGTGATCCTCCTGCCTCAGCCTCCCGAGTAGCTGAGACTCCAGGTGCCCACCACCATGTCCTAATGTTTCCATTTTTTGTAGAGACACTGAACTTGTTCTCACTCAGGCTAGTCTTGAGCTCCTGAGCTCAAGTGATCCTCTTGCCTCAGTGTCCCAGAGTGTTTGGATCACTGCTCTGAGCCACAGTGCCCAGCCTAACAGTTTTCATTTTTATTAAACTTTTACCCTGAGAGAGAGCTGCCAAGCATACCATTCTGACTTTAGGGAATTCCTGGCTCTTTTAAGCCCAGATTACGAATGCCTGGTACAGAGGAGGTGGGAAATAGCAGCCCCTGATGCCAGCCCAGGTGTCTCTCATATAGCTGGGCCCTCCTGGTGTCTTAGCTTTGCAGAGCCTGCAGGCTGCCCACGGCCACTTGCTCCTCTGTGTTGGAAGCGAGTGGACTGTTTGCTGTCACTCAGAGCTGAGAGCAGGTGAGGGTGTGTTTGCACGTTCCCCATGGCCTGCCATTCCAAGACCTCTGTTTCCAAGCTTGCCTTGGTGACCTGAGCCCTGTCCTTGTTAGCCCCCATGTTTTTGTTGGGCCAAGTCTGTCCCGGGTGTTCTCCAGTGCGGCACGAAGCGCCTTCAGCCCGTCCGTGTTCTTATTTCCACTTTCTGTCCCTTGTGCTCATTTTCCTCTTCTTGGTGGTTTCCCCCTGCCCCAGCCATGGCTGCCGGAGCTGCCGTCCACACCTCGCCTTGCTCTGTTGTACTTGGAACAGAGAGGAACACGTTGTAAGTGATTGATCAGGAAGTGCCTCAGCATCTTGGGTTTGGAAAACTAATTTTTCTTTGTTGCCCTGTTGTGTATCACACACTTGCCGTAGACTTCTCTGTGATTCTCAGAGAAGACAGCTGGGGAGGGCCCTGTTCTGGCAGAATGGTTAAGCTGGACCTTGCCCTGTCCCTGCCAAGGCCTCTGCCCTGGTCCCTGCTCTGGTGTCTGGTCTCCTGTCCCAGGCCACCATTCTGGCCTGGCCCCTTCCTGCCCATGCTTTGTCAGATCTGTTCTTCAAGCCTGGCTTAACCCCCTGAAAGTCAGTGATATTATCCTTCTTTCTGACTCCTAAGTCAGACACTGAAGTTTGCTCAGAAGTTGTCAAACTTCCAAGTTGAAGGTGGCAACTGACAAGGGTCTGCTCAGTCTTTATGGGAGGACACAGGGCACAGAGTGGTGCCAGGGCCCCACAAATGTTGAGGGCTTCAATGGGCCCTGCGGTGACGGTGAAGACTTCCTCCTCCTCCCCTGCCATGGTGGGCTGGAGCCAGGGTAGGGGCAGCTACAGGAAGCAAGTGCGTCTTCCTGGGTACTGGGATATGTGGACCAAGGGAGCCAGGTCATTGAACTGGACAGTTACATACAACGAACAGATACTAAACCAACTTGGCCTATGATGGGTGTGTGATATGGCACAATTGACATTTCACTAAGAAAGTACCCGCTCAGGGCAGGATGGCTTCTCCTGGCCCGTCCCCTCCCGGGGACCCTTGGCCACTTCTCTTTGGAGGGAAGCTGGGGAGGAGGCACGTAGTGGGGGAGAGCTAGGGCTCCCAAGGCTTAGCCAGTCCTGCAGTGTCCACATCACCTCTGGGTGGTCCTACTCATTACATGATCAGAAAGTGTATAATGGAAATTGTGTGCCTTGTAGTGCCTGAGAGCGTTTTTTTAAAGCATTTCCAGTATCATTAATATTAAGGGAACTAAATTGGAAGAATAGATCAGCAATACAAATAAGCAGTTGCTGTAATTGGGAAAAATACTAATGATTTAATTTACATATGTGGCAGAAGCATTTTTTATGACTGCCTTGGTAATAAAAGACAGACTGAGTATCACACATGCAAGCAAATAAAGAAATCCATTAATTCTCCTATTCATTCTTTTAAAAAATGGTATTCCCGGCTTTTACAGTGACAGTTTAATAATTAAGGTGCCTAATTTTAATCTGTTACGTGGGTGCATGCCCTGCCTAGCTTGGGAAGTTGGCTCCTGTTGGTGTGATGGTAACTGCAGCTGGTTGCCGTGAGGAGCACGGGGATGGGGCCTTGGGTGAGACAGGGCCGGTCGCCCCGTGGAGCTGTGCGCTGTGCCGGCTCCCGGAGGTGCGGGCGGTAACTGAAGCCTTTCTGGCTCAGGTCCACTTGAGAGGTTCTCCCTGGGGTGATTCTGCTTCCTCATCCCTCAGGGAGCATTCCCGTGATGTGTGGAGATGGTTCTGCGTGTTGCACTGGGGCATGGTGCTAGCATTTAGTGGGTTCAAGCAAGGTTTGCTGCTAGACACCCACAGTGCCCAGGACAGGCCTCCACCACTGGAATTCCTCGTTTCATGAGGTCTCCGGGGCCGAGGCCCAGGAGCCCTGTGGCCATGAGGCCGGGCAGTAGCGTTTCTTTTAGTGTTGGAAGTAGGTGCCCCTGTGTCTGACCACTAGGGATGTTGTGCCACTGCACTGTCATGTGACTTAAAGAGTAATTTTGAAAGCGCTTGGGGACGAGTTCCACACATCACTCCCCGTTTGGTGGCGAGGAGATGAAGTCAGCTTTCCTTTACAGTTTTTGCATGTGAGGAAGATGCACCTTTGTCCTCTCCTTTTCCTTTCTTATCATTTCTCCATTTCTTTCAGATTTGAAAAATGGGTTTTGATTCCCCAGAACTTACATTCTCCTGGCCCCTGCGTGTCCTGCATGCAGATGTGGCTGGAGTTGACAAAGAGGCATGTTTGTGTTGTTGTGACTACATGAAAGGAGAGGATATTGCTGAATAGTAAATTGCATTTTTAGAATATGCTGAAACGAAGTGCCGAGAGTCATTTGTCTTCCACTCCAGCTCGCTGGCTGCGTGTTCATTGTAGTGACGGAGGGAGGCAGGGCCCTGACTGCGCCGTCGCCTCCTCACGGCCGCTCAGTCACCCTGTGCACACTTTGAAGTCCTGGTGTGTGTGTTCGTGTGGGACGCTGTTGTAGTACTGCAGACATCTGCGAGCTGTCAGGACACGCATGTGTTTGCTTGTTGCGTTCTGGAGGTGCTGCTGGTGGTGACCTCAGACTAGGAGGCGGTGACCTTTGCGCTGGGCGTGTTCAAGTCCGAAGTGGGACCTGCAGGCCGGGTGGGGGATGAGGGAAAGAAGCGATGTGCAAGCTATTTGGGCAATTTATTAGATTTATGTGTATGTCTGGCTTTTAACTATTTAAAACAATTTTAATTTTGTGAGAAACATGTAGAGTTTACAGTCTTAGCCATTTTTAAGTAAGTAGTTCAGTAGTGTTAAGTATATTCACGGAGTTGGGTGACCAAGCTCTGGAAGTTTTTCATCTTGCAAAAGCAAAACTATATACTCATTAAACAACTATTAGAGTTTTAAAAGGCAGGCGGTCCTTAGTAAATACAGATCACTGCCCATCCCACGGTGGACACAGATGTTTGCCAAATATGAAGGGAAAAATGAGAAGAGACAAATGTGTATAAAATACAGGAAGTGTGTGTAGATGTAAAACGTGTTATCTGTTATATGGTAACGTGATATACAGTAAATGCATATTTATAACATTTATGTATGTGGATATATGTATTATTTACTACATTAATATAACATTAAATATTACATCAAATAGTAAAATATGTATGCAAGTAGATAGAGTGTGCCCATGTGCGTGTGCACATGTAGATATTGTGTGCCTATGTGCCCGTCCGTATGCGTGCCTGTGTGTGTGTGTGCCCGTGTGTGTGCCTGTGTGCGTGCCCATGTGCGCACCCATGTCTGTGTGCACATTTAATCTACAGAAGCCTTTGGAGAACACTGGCTGCGTTGGCCCTTGCAGAGCCGTGCGTTCCATGGGCTGGATCCCCACACCTGCCATGCCATTCTCTTCCTCTGAACTAATCAAGCCTGTGCTGCAGCCCTGAGCCCAAGTCCAGCCCAGTGAGTGCGGTACCCGGGTCGGGCAGTGGGCTGGTCCTTGCAGCCTCACCTCTCATGTGGTCATGGCACGCAGGTCCTGGGTTCCAGGACGTCACTCTGCCTGTCCTTCCCTGAGACCTTGCGGTGAGGCTGGCCAGGATCTGTGACTCCTGGGAGGAGGGTGTGCAGGGTGGGTGATAACTGCAGCCTGGGGCCAAAGGCAGGTGAGGTGGAGCAGGCCAGCAGGTGGGACAGGGCATTTGGGGCTCACCTGGAGCCAGAGACCTGAGAGCTTTGTGGACACTGGGCCTGGCTCAGGCTTAGGGCACCTTCTGGGACCTTCCCAACAGCTTGGGCTCCTGCCTTGGTGGGAGGGTGCAGGCCGTGAGGGTGCTGGGCTCTGTGGGCAGTGGCTGCAGGATGACAGGCTAGGACTAGTCCAGTTGGTGACATGAAAATTCTTCATGCTGGTGACTGATTGCCAGTTTGTCCACTGTTGCCACACATCCTGTGCTCTCTCTTGGCCCCAGCCTGGCCGTGCCTCTCTAGAGCTTACGTATTCATGGTGGGAGCCCAGTACTTGGAAGGACCCTCCTTTCCTGGCCCCTCTTGCCATCGATGTGAGGCTTGCTCTGGGCACTGCTCCTCTGGTCCCTGCTGCCCTCTGGCTGTGTCCTTCCCTCGTCCTTCAGAAGAGCCAGCTAAGGCCTCTTCAGCCCCCTGCCGGCCCTGCCATCCCTGGAGTCTCCGGGGCCAGACGGTGCTTCTTCCTTTTTGTCCCCCATCCAAGGCAGCTCCTCATTCCCTTCCCATCCTGCCTCTGGTGGCCACTGAAGAGTCAGACCTGTGCTGTGTGCCAGAGGGTACGTGATCCTAGAGTCGGGTCACCTTTCCTGGGAAACGAGAGGGAAGCTGGGGCTGGCAGAACCTGGGGGCTGGCCGGGGGGCGCTGGCTTCCTGTCTGTGTAGGAAGGGTCCCCTTGAGGGAAGATCCTCTGAGTCTGCCAAGGCACAAAAGGAGCAGGAGATGATGAACTTCCCCAGGGGAACGAGGGAGGATCTCAAGGCAAGTTGGGTCATTGGTCCCGGGGTCATTGTTGGGGGCCTGTCTAGTTCCTGAGAGCGAGGGGAGCCCATGGAGACCTGCACATGGAGGGGGACAAGGATGGGGGCCCCCGGGTGCGGTTCCTGTCAGTACAGTGGACGCCACGCGCTGCCTTGGAGGGATGGTACGTGTCCTGTGGCGCCTGGATGCGGGCTTCGGGCAGGTGTGGCCACACGGCCTTGTGGTGGACGGCTTCGCTTTTCCAGGCTGTCTTGTGTGATCGCAGCTCCCACCGCCTTCTCTGCTGGCTCTGCTGTAGATCCCCCCAGCACGGCTGACTTCATGGATGACTTGGGGTCCGAGGCGAGGCCACACTGTGGCACCCATGACAGGGCATGTGCTTAGGGTCATCCCCAGGCTCAGGAGGGCCCTGCCCTGTGGGTGCTCTGTAGGTGATGGTGGGGGACAGAGGGCTCCCGGTGTCTCTCCCCGGGGGACCATAGCCTCCTGATACAGTGCCCACCCCTCAGTCTTATTGAAAAACAGGTTTGAAACCCAGGCATTTTGTTGTCCCTAGAACTTCTTTTTCAGAGGGACTCAGAGGCCCTGGAGATGATAGTGGAAGCCTGGCTGGTGAGGCGCTCTCCTCCCGGTGTTTAGAGGTGTGTCCCCGCCAGTGGCTTCACTCTGTGGTGGCAGGCAGAGGTGACTGAGTTTGGCCCGGCGTGGTCTAAGTGGGGCCTGTCTGCCTGTCATCAGCATCAGAAACATGTCATACCTCGCTGGTTCACGCAGCCAGTCCCACGGAGACCTCCCGTCCGGCTGCACGTCTGCGTCCTGTGATTTGTAATGGCAGAGGCGTGTTCTGTGAACTGCAGCTGTTGTTCAGTTGTGACTCAGGTGTGGTTACCAGGACCATGTTGAAGGACGTGCGTGCACTCTGTGCAGAGAGGGAGGGGCCGAGGTACAGGAAGGAGCAGGACTGGACAGCAGGCGTCGCCTTCACTGGGCAGGCATCACCTCTGCGGCAAGCCGAGTGGGTGGGGTGTTGTCCAGAATTTGCCAGCCCTGCTTTAGGACTGGTTGAAGCCATGTGAGACCAGGGTGGGCCCAGGGGGTCTCCAGCAGGTGTGATTGAGATGTGGTCCAGGTGGCACCTCCAGGCACACCCCTCTTCTCCAGGAACAGGCCTGGGCAGGGCAGTGCACCTGTAGTCAAGGTGCGTGTTAAATTAACTGGTTAAGAGAGCCTAGCCTGGGGGCTGTGGAGGAGACACCCTCCCAGAGGGCCTGGCGCCTCTTGAGTCAGGTAGCACCCTCCTCCCCACATGAGCCTCGCTTTGGAATCATTTGGGAGGCTGCCTTCATTTCTGTGTGGGAGAGGCATGAGGACCATCCTGGGGATTCAGTCACGGAGGTCTCCGGCATTGCCATAGGCAGTGTCCATGTGTCTGGACTGCGTCTGTGGGGACGTGTAGTTCTGAGTGTTGGCTCTTCTGTGCTGTCTGCCTGATCCTGGGCCACCTGATACCCTTGCCCACCTTGTGAGGACAGGCCTGTGGTCGGTCCTCTCCCTGACCCCAGACCTGGGGCAGGTGTTTGGGGAGTGTGTGTGGCCCTGCACAGAGGGCAGGTGGGGTGGGGTGGGAGGTATCGTCCCACAGGAGAGAGGCTAAGGTGGCTCTGGCACCACCCGGAGTCTTCTCCCTATTCCCAGACCCAGCTCCACTGACTTCCTCCTGTGTGGGCACTGTGGCCAGCACTGCTGTGCGTGTCCCCTCCCCACGCCTGGCTGTCCTGTGTGTTAGTTCCACACAGCCGCCGGGGCCTGTTGTCACTCTACGTTCTCCTGGTCAGCCCACCACATCTCCCTGAGACTGCCCTTCCTGCACACAGCTGACCAATCCTGAGTCCCTCAGTTCAGCTCATGTGGGCCTTTCCTGGTCAGACGTCTCCTGTGGGTGCCACAGGGTGCCTCTGGCCCCTCCCGTGACCTCTGGGGGCAGAGCACCCAGGGCGGGTGGTGTTCTGCAGGCCCCCTGGTGCTGGTGGGCACCTGTTACCCGCTTGGTCTTGCTGACCTTCAGGTGTCTTGTTTTGATTTTTCTCTAGAATTTGAGACCTCCTTGTCTTTGATATTCTGAAATTGAGCAGTGCAGGATTGGTCACCCCAGTGGGTGCACAGGGGCCCCTTAATTTGAAAGTCCCGTTTTCTCTTCATTTGGGAAGTGCCCTCCTTCCCTTCCCGTCATAGTCATTGCCACCGTTGTTTCCTGCAGCACCTGTGCCTCCTGTGGATGGAATTCCTGCTATGGCCGTTTCGGCCTCCGCCTTTGTTCTCTGATGTTCTCTTGGCTCGCCTGCTGGTCCTTCTGTGGTTGTGCCTGGGCATTCGCCTGCTCTTGTGCCAGAGCCTGTGCAGCTGTCCGACCCCCCTGGTCTGCATCTTTTTGAGCTTTGCGGGTGCCATAGCCTCTGGATGGCTCTGTCTCCTGTTAGTAGTGCTCAGATTACCTCTGTCTTCTAGGCTCAGTTTTTCTCTTATCTTGATCATTCTTTTCCTTGTACCAACTTCCCCTTAAATGGCTGGCTAATTGTTCATATTTAAGATGAGGAGAAGGTAAATTCTAGATGGAGTCAAGGGTTTAATGAAAATAGTGCAGCAATAGGAATCTGCAAAGATCATTTAAGCATCAGAGACCCTTCCTCATTGATCCAGGATCTTTAGAAGCTGCAAAGGACAAGTTTGATGGTACTAAAATTTAAACACAATCAATGAATAGATGAGGTTTGGGAGAAAATATGTGCAATATTTGACAAATAAAAGGCTCAGCATTCATCATGCAGAAACTTATTACAAATTGGAGAGAAAGGCTCCAGTTAGAAAGTGAGCTCCTAGCGGTGAGGGAGCTAGAAAACACAGTGGAGAGCTGGTTGTCACCGACATGAAGTGCTCGTGGAGAAGCCAGGGAAGGTGAGGACCCGCCACCCAGACTGGCGAAGGGTAGAGAGCAGTGCTGTCCCCTGCAGCAGAGGGTATAGGGAGAGGCCTTTATAGATGTGGCTGGAGGAGGTGTGAATGGGCCCAGCCGCTTGGGAAGTCCTCTGCTCACTCTGTGACGTGCTGAGCACATTGACCATGGGACGCAGCCCCTCTCCTGCCTGTGCTTTCTGCTCACGGCTGTTTGTACCCAGCGGTCTCCTGCCATGCTGTGCTAGTTGGGCGTTTGGAAGGGAGTCTGCACTGGCAGGGGTGGTTGCCTGGATTGTGGTGTGCCCACATGATGGAATCCTCCAGGGGTGGTGTTGAATGAGAATCCGTATCACTTTGTGAGGTACTCGGTACCCCCCTGGTATGTGTGCGTGTGCACGTTTGTGAGAGTGGAGAGCAGTGTGGGCTGCACCCACATGGAGGTTGCTTTTTGGGTGGTTGGTAGCAGGGAGAGCAGGAGGGAGAAACCATTGCCCTGAAAGTGGAGGAGGGCGTGTGCTGCCGTGGCTCACGGCTGTGCACGGCTCTGCAGAAGGCAGGGCCCAAGCCCCAGCCCGAACGGCAGGATGTCAGCAGCAGAAGTGCCTGGCGGGGCGGCACCCGCACAGTGGAGCCCTTCTCTGTGTATCCTGTCCCTGGAAGGACCTCACGGCCTCAGGCAGTGTGGCTGGAGCAAGAGATGCTTTTGTGCGTCCTCGTGTGGTGGTATTGCACGGACTTGTGACAGCAGCTACTGTTGTAGTTGGAATGGTGTCACTGAAGATGTGCCTGTCAAAAGGCTTGAGAGCAGGATGGGGTGCAAGAACCTGGGGGACGGGGGCCCCTCAAGGGCCAACTCGAGAGGCTTTTCTGAGGGATGCAGGTGTTTTGTCTGTTGCCCCGGCCGGCAGGCTCTATTCCGATTTTGTCGAGGGGTGTTTGGCCCCACAGCCTCGGTGGAGGCAGGCCCTCATGGAGGCGTCCCCTGCTGTCATGGCCCCACTCTGCCCTCAGGGCAGCACGGCCAGGCTGTCCTGGGCCTCTGTGGGGCTCTGGTCCCTGCCGTGCTCAGGTGTCTGCCGGACTCTGCTCAACTCTGAGTGCTGTTCTGCTCCCCGCGGGCTCCTCAGCATTCGCATTTACACCTGCCCCAGCGCTTGGCCCTCTCTGAGCAAGATAGACGAGGATGGAGGGTGGGCACCAAGCTCGGCTGCCCTGCCTGATGGGAGGGCTTCTGGGTCTGCCCCTCCTTCCCCTGCCATGCCTGGCTGAGGTCTCCTGTGCTGGGACTGCATGTGTCTGAGTGTGTGTGGTATGGGTGTGTCTGAGAGTACAGTTTGTGTGTATGGGAGTGTGTGAACCAGCGAGTGTGAGAGTGAGCACATGTTTATGCATGTTGTGTGCACGTTTCTCCCTGTGTAAGGGTGTTGGACCCTGTCAGCCACCTGGACTGTTTGGACAGAGACATGGGATAGGCCAGAGCAGGTGTCTGCACAGATAAGGTGACCTGTGGCCTGCAGTGCCTTCTGGCCCAGCCAGGCACCTGCTTGTGGCTGAGGGGAGCTGGGGACTGACTGACCCCTGGGGGAAGCCCTGCAGTGGACTCTACTCCATTGGTGGCTCCACAGGGCAAAGTTTACAGCGGTTCTTAATGACAGCTGTCAGCAGGGATTAGGCCCCTATTGCCAATTCACCTTTGATGATGTAGTTAATTGTCTGTAATTTATACTAAGACTTTAAAATAATTCTAATACAGATGCAGCGTGATGTAGAGGTTAGCTGTGAGGAGAAGATTTGAAGCTGAGTCGACGGTGGTGGCTCAGCTCTTCTGCTCGGCCCCTTCAGGTGCTATGAGGCCTTGGGAACACCAACCCTCTGTCCAGGAGCCCAGCTAGCACTAGGCAGAGTCCTGTTCTCCAGGAGCCCACCGTGCAGGGTCCGCTCTGCACCATCTACCACTCTCTGAAAGGTCATGGCCACACTTAAACCTGGGGCTGGGAGGCCAGAGACCTCTGTGCTGACGGTCTTTTCACATTCTGCCCCTGCTCCTGCCACCTAACGGGACAGACCCCAGCCTGCGTCCAGTGGGTCAGGGGCCTGTTCAGTGGAGACATTCCCAGAACTTTGTGTTTCCCTCAGCACAGTGCTTTTGACATTTAGCTTCTCTGTCTGGATTGGGGTGGCCCGTGGTGAGAGGTCACACTTACTTTTTGACATGCGTCTTAACCTGGGAGCCCCGTGGGCACGGACAGGATGCCGTCACCCTAACTGCAGTCCTGGGACGCAGAGGAGCAGAGGGCCTGGCCTTTGGGATGTACTTCTGTCTGTCTAAACTCTGTGGCCAATCAGGCTGCAGTGTGTTTTTTGAGAGAAAGAAAAGGAACAGAGCTGACGGGTGTGAAGCCCTCTGTCTCTGCCCATCAGGTGGGAGGCGGAAGCTCCCGTGTCATTTCCCTTCTTGCGCCTGCGTCATCCTCCCCCCTTTACGTTCTCGGTTTTATTGTTCCTGTGCACGAGTGGCTACAGTTCTGTCCCTCCTCCTGGAGAGAAGCAGTCCCAGGTCTGCTGAAAGGGCAGGACGTGCTGTCCAGCAGCGTGGCTTCCGAGGTGCTGCATGTGACCCCAGGGGAGAGAGGCACTGTCCCAGGTGTTCACCAAAATGGAAGCCGACTGGATCCTCTTCTTGGTCATCTGCAGCAGTTTTTATTTATTGTTTTTAATAGAAGTAGCTTTGCTTTTTACTTTAAAATAAAAATGCTCCTGGTAAACAAAATTAGGTTAGAAAGTAGAAATGTAAAGGAAACCCTCAGGTCCACCCCCACCCCCTAGGAAACTGCCGAGCAGTGGGAATTCGTGTGCAGACATCACAGCCCACGTGGCTGTGTCTGGGAGCCCATGACTGCTGGGCTGCCACGGCCAGCACAAGTGCCACGCAGATGTGCGTTTGTCAGGACCTGCAGTGTGGGCCTGGTGACATGGCAGGGTCCTGTCCGGTGTTGGTACTGCTGGTTGAGGGACCAGGAGGCCTTCGACCCACTAGGTGCTCTTCTGGGTCCTGTGTGCCATCCAGACCCACCTCTCCCTACGCCCTGGCCGCCTTCTCCCGAATGCCACTGTTGGCATCTGTCTGACTTTCCTCTAGCAGTCTTCCACAGGCCTGTCTTGTCAGGGAATTCATGCACACCTTTTTTTTTTTAAGACAGAGTCTCACTCTGTCACCCTTGGTAGAGTGCTGTGGCATCACAGCTCACAGCAACCTCAAATGCTCGGGCTTATGCCATTCTCTTGCCTCAGCCTCCCAAGTAGCTGGGACTACCAGTGCCCACCACAACATCTGGCTATTTTTTGTTGCAGTTGGCATTGTTAACTGTCCCGGGCTGGGTTCAAACCCACCAGCCTCGGTGTATGTGTCTGGCACCGTAACCACTATGCTATGGGCGCTGAGCCCACATACACTTCTTGCACAGCCTGCAGGTGGCCCACTAGTGCAGGCTGAGTCCTTGGTGGCCTCTGAGCGGCTTCTCCTGTCTCAGGGAGTGGGCTTGGCGCATCTCACCAGGTAAGGGCTCTGACCCTGGGCATACCTGGGCCACACCAGCCCACTGGACTGCCTACTGGGCAGAGTCTGCTGCTGGGGCCACGTTGATGGTTTGGAGCAGTGTCTGGAAGAAACACGGAGTGACCAGTGCTGTGGCCTATGGAGAGGGATGCTTGGAAACAGCACACCTGCTGCTGCAATGCCAGAGAGTTCGGTGTTGAGGGAAGAGGGGCCTCTCCAGCAGCCACAGTCCCTCTGCAGACATGCCAGGCCCCCTGCCTGGGCAGGACAGGAAAGGAGAGGACGGTGGGGGCAGCCAGTGGAGTGAGTGCCTGGGTGTGGACAGGACAGCCTGTACCTCCCGTGCTCCCTGCCTCTCTGATGGAGAAGGAAGAGGGGCACTGGGGCGGGTGGGTCTCTGGGTGCTCCAGGTTTTATTTGCCTGCTTCTGTCAGTCTGGCCTCTTTTCGGGAAGGTAGCTGTTCTGCACTCGGTGAGGCCACCTCGGTGTCACAGCAGCAGAGTGAGTGCTGTGAGGCAGGTGTGAGGACCGGCACACCACTCAGTTCTGGATGCTCATTTGCCCCTTCGCTGTCCCTTGAGTTCCTGGCAGTTGAGTCCCTGTGTCCCTGCCGGCTTCATGGCCCTCAGTCTGACATCCAGGAGGACAGGTGGAGCGGTTCTGAAACCATGCGGAACCATCTCGGGATCCCTTTAGACTCCTGAAAGTCAGGGTGCACCCCAGGAGATACGTGCCTTATAGCTACTGGGGCCAGAAGTCGTTCAGATTTTGGATTTTTTTTGGAGTTTAGAATATTTGCAGCCATCTGCCTATGAGCCCCCTGGGCTGTTGTTCCCAGCAGGTCCGTGGCAGTGTGACGTTAAGTGACCCTGATACCGGAATTTCATTCTTCGGTAGGTTCTTGGTCTCAGTGATTCAGAGAATGAATCCGCAGACCATAGATCAGTGGTAAGACTGGCTTTATTTACAGAAAAGAATACAGAAGTGCCAGAGCTCCTGGCAGAGAGAGAAAACCCAAGTTGGGAGAGAGAAGCGCTCTCTGTCTGTCTGTCTGCCTGTCTGCGTCTAGGCTCTTTGTCTAGGGGCATATATAGTCGCATGGGGCCCTCGGTAGTTACATTTATGGTGTCTGGGACATTTGTCTGGGATATGTGTGGGTCATGTCTAGAACAACAGTGTCTGGGACATGTCTGGCCCTTGGTAGTTACATTTATTTAGCGGGGCTTGGTAGTTACATTTAGCGTGTCTGGGACGTGTCTGGGTCATGTCTGGAACAACAGTGTCTGGGACATGTCTGGCCCTTGGTAGTTACATTTAGTGTGTCTGGGACATGTCTAGGTCATGTCTGAGTCTCAAATGAATGGCTACAATCCCTTTCATTCCCAGGCCTAGGAAATGGGCCCCCCTGCCCACCCTCTGGCCCGCTGGTTTTCTTGCTTGCTGCCCCTGCACCAACATCACCAAGGCAGAGGCAGCAGATCCACACCCCACCCCCCCCCACCCCCAGCTCCATGAGCTGGCTGGGAAAAGAATACAGACAGACACAGAAAGAGACAGCTTTTTTCTCCTGACTTGGGTTTTCTGTCTCTGCCAGGAGCTCTGGCGCTTCTGTGTTCTATTCTGTGAATAAATTCTGTCTTACCACTGATCTGTGGTCCGCAGAATCATTCTTCAAATCACCAGGACCAAGAACCTACTGAAGAGTGAAAGTCTGCTATGAACCCATTGAGTCCTGTTCTGCTCCAGAAGTCATGTTCCTGGGCTCCTGCCTCCTGGTCTGAGTCTTTTTCTCTAAAATTCATTTATTTCACAGCTACAGGAAACAAGTGTTTATCTGGATGCTTCATCCATTTGGACCCTTAATCTGAAGAGTTTATTTTACCAAGAAGGTTATGTGTGTTTTTTGGTTTGTAGAGATCACAGCTGGGATGTGGATATTTGTCACCTCTCACACATGTGTAGAGCTGCAGCAGACAGGCACAGCCCTCTGCCAGAGGGACCTGCAGAGCGGGGCGTGTTTTCCTTTGTACAGTCAGCCATCCCCGTGAGTGCGTGCGCGTATCTGCATGTCCCCCCGCTGCACGCTGGGCCCTGAAGACCCTGGCCGTGCGTGTGTGTCCTCGTGTCCCCCCGCTGCACACTGGGCCCTGAAGACCCTGGCCGTGCGTCTGTGTGTCTGCATGTCCCCCTGCTGCACGCTGGGCCTGACTCCCTGGCCTGTGCGTGTGTGTCCTCGTGTCCCCCTGCTGCACGCTGGGCCCTGACTCCCTGGCCCGTGCGTGTGTGTCCTCGTGTCCCCCTGCTGCACACTGGGCCCTGAAGACCCTGGCCCGTGTGTGTGTGTCCTCATGTCCCCCCCGCTGCACACTGGGCCCTGACTCCCTGGCCTGTGCGTGTGTGTCCTCGTGTCCCCCTGCTGCACGCTGGGCCCTGAAGACCCTGGCCTGTGCGTGTGTGTCCTCGTGTCCCCCTGCTGCACACTGGGCCCTGACTCCCTGGCCCGTGCGTGTGTGTCCTCGTGTCCCCCTGCTGCACGCTGGGCCCTGAAGACCCTGGCCTGTGCATACATGTGTCTGTGTGTCCTGAGGCCCCGGGCTTTGCTGCCACCTCTCCTTCCCTCCCTCTCCTCAATGTCCAGCCTCTGGAGTTTCAGAATGGAGGGAGAAATCGAGCCACAGAATCAGGGCCCTTTGCTTGGCAGAGCCCTCTTTGGCGTTATTCAGATTAAGTTTGTGGATTTTGTGACGGTTTCCTATTTTATTCCTGTTAGAACACAGTGAAGTGGAATTTTATTGCTTTCAAGTACAGAGTCTGTTATGAAAGTAAAACATAAATTTGTTCCAACAAATGATGGGGAAGAAATATTTGCAGTCTCTCCTGTGTGACCACCTGTCATAGAGACAGTCTTACAGAACACGGCTGCCGGAGCCCCGGCCTGTGTTTGACTGAGGATGTTGACCGTGAGAAACACTTACCGAAAAGCCTGCCTGTCATAGGGTCGGAAAAGTGACACCGCAGTTTGTTACTAAAGATGACAATTTATTTAAATTTCAAATGCCTAAATTAAAATCATCAAGTATTCAAATGAAAAATTATTTCATTATTTTTTTCTGTCTGCCAAACCTGACTTGGGGTCTCTTTGGGCACCTGCGTTTGCATTCTCATGGCTGTCCTGTTCATGAGGTTTCTTCAAGAGCGGTGGTGTGGGAAGTGTGTCTCACTCACAGCCAGTTGTAACAGGACAGCAGAAGAGCTACAAAATACCCATTGGCCGCAAATCTTGGTGAAATCCTGCAAGCTGAACGGATCAGTGTGTGGGTGTTACTGTTCGGGGTCTTTCTTGGTGCAAGGCGGTCTCTGAGGGATGGATTCTCACCCCCAGTTGGGAGTTGCTGTACGTAGGTGTCTCATAGCCCAGAGCATTTCGACGGCACAGTGTCCTTGCCGGTCTTCCCGCGGGTCAGGAAGTAGGTGCACCAGCCTCCATCCACCCTCTGCTCCCCCTTCTAGGGCCTCCCCCGCCGCCCCGCACGCTCCCAGGGGAGCCTGACCACAGCACAGATGAGCCTTACCAGTTCAGAGTCTGTGCGCGGGGAGCTGCACATCAGCGCGGACTGTTGTGTGTCTGCTCCTGCACAGCACTGTGTCTCCTGGTCCGTCTGATGCCGAGTGCAGGGCTGCTTGGTGGTTGCTGCACAGTGCTCTGAGACACACCCGCGTTGCTGTTCATCCCCGCAACTGCTGACGGCGCTTGGGAGAGTGCTAGCTTTTGGCATCACAGATAATGCTGCTGTGTCTGTCTTGTCAGTGACCCTGGGGAGCAAATCCTGCCTTTCTTTCAGGGCTACACCTGAGGACATTGCTGGGGCAGTGTTTTTCAGCTGTCGCAGGTAGCATCGAGGGATTCCCACAGGGCTGTGTCACACACTGTCATGCGTCAGTACAAGGCCTCCAGTTGTTCACATCCTTGCCAGCAACTGGTGCTTTGCTTTTAAATTTCAGCCATGTGTGTAATGTCCAGGTATGGTTTTAATTTGCATTTCCCTGGGACCACAGATGCTAAACGCCTGTTTTGTGGTGATTGACCCTCTTGGAATCCTGCTTTGTAAAGTATCCATTCATATCTTTTGCCTATTTTTTTTTTAATGTGGTTGTCTGCCTTTTCTTCATGATTTGTAGAAATTATTTATATGTTGGGTGTACGTGTAGCCGGTTCTCGTGCTTTGTGAGTTGCCTCTGCACTCTTCTACTATGTCTTTTAATAAATCAAAGTTCTTAATTTCAGTGCAGTACATTTTATCGCTCTCTTCCCAGTGTAGCTGGTGCTCCCTTCCCTTGTCTCACCTGAGGAAATTCCCCTGTGTCTGCAGGCGAGGCTGCTTTACCTTGAGCATCTTGGTCTGGCCTCGCTCATGCTCAGATGGGTCACGGTCCTTTCTCTTGGCGTGATGTAGCTGATGACCAAGCACCATTCAGTGGAGTACACCCCCTTCCCCATTTACTTGTGTGTGAACTCTGCTGTAATCAGACAGCTGACGAGGTCTGTGTGGGTCCCAGTCTAGCATGTCCTGCTCTTGACTTACTTTTCTAGTCTTGCATCTCAATTATGATGAATCTTGAAATGTGGTGGTTTGAGTGCCCCAGGCTCGCTTTTCCTTAGGATTGCTATTCTGGGTCATCTGCGCTTTCATGTAACTGTAACATTAACTTGGGAATTTTTAGAAAAATTCTCCTGTGATTTTTGATTGAGACTACATTGACTACTAGTTAATTTTGGGGATCTGGATATCCATCTTAACTATATTGGGTCTTCTAATCCATGGACATATTACATTTCTCCAGTTTTTGAGGTCTTTAATTTTAGATTGTTTTATAGTTTTCTTTATAAAGTTCCTATATCTCTTTTGATGGGTTTAGTCCTGGATATTTGCTGATACTAGATGCTATTATAAATATTATCCTTTTTTCCAAAACTTATTTTCTATTTGTTGCTGGCATATGGAAATACATTAGATTTTGATTTTGATACATCTACCATGTACCCAGTGATCTTGTTAAGTTTTCCTAGGAATTTTTGTAGTTACTGTGTTTTTTGTGTGTGGATATAGTATATCATGTGTGAATGGTGACATTTTCCTTCAATCTTCTTGCTGTTCATTTTTCTGCTTGCTTTATTGCCCTGACTGGGATCTCAAGTTCAGTGCTGAGAGCGGCAGCCCGACCGACCTCATTCCCTGGTTCCTGCAGCAGACGGTTTGCAGTTGCTGCTCGGCCTTGGGGAGCCTCGGGGAGCCTCGGGGAGCCTGGGGCTGCTCCCTGGGTGTGGTTTGGGTGCTTGTGGACCGGTTTGTGGCTTGCCTGTCCTTGTCCTGAGGCCCAGCTGGGGGACAGTGCGGGTTCTGGGCCCTGGTCAGAGGGCCAGGTGGGGGAGGGGTGATCTGCCCACCTTGCTTTGCCTTGTTTCTTGGTGTTAGTAAGATTTTAAAAAGAATGTCCTCTTGAGGATTTATATAGCTTCTAAGACAGAATGTTCTTTTGAGGATTTATATAGCTTCTAAAACAATGCTCTTTGGCGTATTCCATGAAACTAAGTCAACTAAAATTTCAGACTTTCCAAGCTGCAGGAGGGAAGAGCCACAGGTAATCCTAGATTCAAAATGTTTGATGAAGGAAATATTAGCCCACGCTTAAGCTGTAGTGACGCATTTAGTTTCATTTATTCTGTGTAGAGTAGGAATAAAAATAAAGAAAGAGCTGTCTTTGTAAAAATACATGCCTGTCAGAGACGGCCCAGTTCGGGGCAACCAAGCCTGTCTCCTGACAGTGCTGTCAGTCAAGGTCATGTATTGCTCGGCCAACTGCCCAAATGTGGATTTGTAATTTATGTGGTAGCTTTAGGAAAAAATACAATCGTAAAAGCAGTTGAGTTTGATAGTCAGATGTTGAGCATTTGTTATTCATCAAAAGTGTATACTTTAGTTGGAGATGTACAGATACAAATTTCAAACGTCCTTGGTGAAGAGGTTTCAGAAACCTTAAACTATAATTCTTAAAATCTTAGTACCATGTGCTTTCCATGTTTTCTAAGAAATACTTTCTTTAGATTAGTCATCTAATCTGGTTATCAAAAGTGTCTTAGACATTTATAGCAAGACAAGAAACCACATCAAGTGGGCTGTGGGTTCATATTGTGGGTCGGGGTCGCTCGCAGGCCCTGCCCCTAAGGCGCCAGAGCGGCCGCCCCTGATAAGCCTCACCCCCAGTAGGGGGTCAGGAAGGTTCATGACCTGTCCTGGTGTCCTGGGTGTTGTGGGGTGGCTGGTGGGCCCCGCCTCTTACTCAGCTGGTCGGGGGAGGCCCCGCTCACCTGTGGCGCTGAGGTAGCGCTGCTCCGGGGTAGGGCCTATTTAGGGGTATGGACGCTCTGGGGTAGGGCCACTCCAGGGTACGGATGCTACCGGGTAGGGATGCTCTGAAGTAAGGTAGGGCCTCTTCGGGGTAGGGCTGCTCGGGAATAAGGTAGGGCCTATTCAGGGGTATGGCCACTCCGGGGTATGGACGCTACCGGGTAGGGATGCTCCGAAGTAAGGTAGGGCAGCTCCGGGGTAGGGATGCTCTGGGGTATGGTAGGGCAACTCTGGGGTAGGGATGCCCCGGGGTAAGGTAGGGCCACTCCAGAGTAAGGTAGGGACGCTCCAGAGTAGGGCCTCTCCGGGGTAAGGTAGGGCCACTCTGGAGTAAGGTAGGGATGCTCCGGGATAGGGACGCTCCCGGGTAAGGTAGGGCAGCTCCGGGGTAGGGATGCCCTGGGGCAAGGTAGGGCCGCTCCAGAGTAAGGTAGGGACGCTCCGGGGTAGGGCCTCTCCAGGGTAAGGTAGGGCCGCTTCGAGCTAGGGACACTCCGGGGTAAGGTAGGGACGCTCCGGGGTAAGGTAGGGCTGCTCCCGGATAAGGCAGGGCAGCTCCGGGGGTAGGGATGCTCCCTGGTAGGGCAGCTCCGCGGTAGGGACGCTCCCGGGTAAGGTAGGGCAGCCCTGGGGTAGGGATGCTCCAGTTAAGGTAGGGCCGCTCCAGAGTAAGGTAGGAACGCTCCGGGGTAAGGCCTCTCCGGGGTAAGGTAGGGCCGCTCCGAGCTAGAGACACTCCGGGGTAAAGTAGGGCTGCTCCTGGGTAAGGCAGGGCAGCTCCGGGGTAGGGATGCTCCCGGGCAGGGCAGCTCCCGGGTAGGGACGCTCCTGGGTAAGGTAGGGCTGCTCTGGGGTAGGGACGCTCCGGGGTAGGGCCGCTCCCAAGTAAGGTAGGGATGTTCCGGGGTAGGGCCGCTCAGGGGTAAGGTTGCTTTCTTTGGGCAGGGTTTCTGTTTTTCAGGTATGAAATTGTTCTTAACTTGGTTAATTTTCTTTCCTGTTTTACAGTCTTTGTGAAGGTATATGAAATCTTTATTTTTAACTAGATATTCTGAAGGTTAAAAATGTTCTGTGAGTTATATGTGACTTTAATTTTTCATTACAGCCCTCTAGGCTGTGTACGGCCTTGAGGATCCTGAGGCTTGAAGTCACATGAACTTACGAATTTCCGGGATCTCGGATATTAGGTCGTTAAGAGTTCTTTCTTATAACCTCCAGAAAGCAGAGAACGGTTTCTTTTGCCATTTGTTTTCAACCGCTCAGCTCTTTTGTAGTGGCTTCTGAGGTGGATTTAGGACAGGGTTTTGAAAGTTAATTCAATTTGCATTTTTGTCGGTTGCCTGCCGTGTGCTGTATGCTTAGGACGTGGCCTGAGGTTGTGCTCCAGGCAGGGCAGGGACTGGTGGATAACCAAAAACTAGATAGCTGTGTAATGTCATCATATGGTAAAGTATCAGAAGAAGAAAAGAGCTTAGAAGGACAAGAAATGGAGGTTTCAGCAGTGGGGTGCCAGGGTGGCCAGGTCACCCTCTCTGGGGAAGTGTTGGACGCGTGGGTGCGGTGTCCCAGACGGAGGGTTGGTGCACTTATCGACTCTGATGGGGAGCATCATTGCCAGAGATAGCAGGAGGCTGGTCCGCGGTGAGCAGCTGCTGTGGTGATCCTGGAGCCAGGGAGGGTTCAGTCTCTTAGCTCCTGGTCCAGTGGAAACTGCCAAGCATAGGAGGCAGACAGCAGTCAGAGAAGCTGGGAGACAAGCTGCTGCAAACTGCGGGAGCCCAGCAGCTGGGTGCCCTGCAGCTGGAGGTCGGGGCAAGGGGGTGACTCAGTTGTCCTGTCTCTGGCTTTTGGGGAGCCCCATTGTTAGCCCAGCTGGGGTCTCCAGGTTCCCTTGGGCTGTGTCTGGCCTTTGCCTGCCTGGTCCGCTTGCCTTCTCTGCTGTCAGCACTTCAGCGTTCTTTCAGGGAGTCACCCCCTTTCCTATTGGACCCACTGTGGTGGGCTGCCAGCCATGTGTCCTCCCTGGCCTGGTCACTCAGTGCAGGCCGTCAGAGGTGCTCTCCTTACAGTGTGAACCTTGGACAGAGTGCTCTGAGGGTTCCGTCCCTTGCTTCTTGCCTCTAGTTACCTCCAGCTGGTTTTCCAACTGTCCAGTGTCCTCAGAGGAGGTGGCTTCGCTTGCCTGGCTTATCTAGAGTCCATTGCCGTTGCTCTCAACTATGCGCAGAGGCACCTGGGGTCTGGCAGCCTGCACCCTGGAACCTGAGCTCTCACTCCTCATGCAGAGTCGAATCTGCTTCTGGACAGAGGGGTTCAGAGACAGTCCTGCCCGGCAATTCTGGATGTGGTTTCTTAGGCTTCTTGTTTCTAGTCTCCTATTTTCCAGGTTCTCCTGGTCGTTTGCTTCTCTAACTCCCAGCTCCCACTGGCTCTCTCAGGAGGCTGTGGGCCCTGGTGCCCCTGGGTCTGAGCAAGCTTTACCAGATGCTCCAGGGAATGGCCATTTCTGGCTAAAAGGGAGCCCCAGAGCCTGAGAATGTGACCAAGTGGAAGGGAATGTGTTCCCAGCACTCCTCTGTGGCCTGAGCCCCACCCTGGGGTGGGTCCTGGACTAGGTTGGGTTGACGCTGTCATCTTGGCCTCTCCCAGGCCCCACCCTCACTCTCCTGCTCATTAATGGGCCCCTGCCTCTAACGGTAGTCTGAGAGACCTCTTGTTTGTAACAGAACCAGATTACAGATGCATTATGCAGGGGTACGTCTCATTAGCTTGGCTGCGCATGTAGAAGTAAGACGCACATTGTAATAGAGCTACATAGCTTTGCTTGTTTTCAGGGTGGGGCAGTTAAATTTGGGGCACTTCAGTGTATATAAGAGACAGATGACGCAAGAGTGGCACGAAGGTGTGCTACAGGGCTGTGGGCCTGTCACCGCTTTCTGGGTGTCCTGCAGGGTGCTGTGGGCCTGTCACCCACCGTCTAGGTGTGCTGCAAGGCTGTGGGCCTGTCACCGCTGTCTAGCTGTACTGCAGGGTTGTGGGTCTGTCACCACGGTCTAGCTGTGCTGCAGGGCTGTGGGTCTGTCACCACTGTCTAGGTGTCCTGCAGGGTGCTGTGGGCCCGTCACCCGCTGTCTAGCTGTGCTGCAGGGCTGTGGGTCTGTCACCCACCGTCTAGGTGTCCTGCAGGGCTGTGGGTCTGTCACCACTGTCTAGGTGTCCTGCAGGGTGCTGTGGGCCTGTCACCTGCCGTCTAGGTGTGCTGCAGGGCTGTGGGCCTGTCACCCGTTCTCTTCACTCTGCATTTGATTTTCCTCATGCAAAAACTTACAGTTTTAAACAAGAGAAAATTACATCGAAATTCTATAAAATCTTAAATTTAAAATTGAAATATCAATATGAACACATTTTTTCCACTTAGAGTATTTATGTTTATGAGTTAAAGCCAAACGGGATGTGTGGGAACCCAAGATGAAGCACAAGTGCTGATGGGTGATGGCAGCTCTGTCACAGGGGATAACTGATGGTGCTGAGACTCCCTGAATGCTGACCAGTGATGGCAGCTCTGTCACAGTATGGAACCGATGGCACTGAGACTCACCGAGTGCTGACGGTTGGAGCCAATGGTGCCAAGACTCGGCTGAGTAATTGGGGAAGACGGTGCCTTGACAGGGTATTGTGAGGCTGAGGTCAGAAGCAGTCGCATGTAGACGGAGCCTTGTCGTGTAGGGCGAGCGGCTCTGGAGCTGCTACATCCGTGTGTTACAAGCCAGCAAAGAAATAATCTATTGTAGATAATGGAACCAGGTTTCTCACTCTTGGGGAAGTAAGTTAAAAATAAGGAATGGGGTGACTAAAATAAGCTTCCTGGTGTTGAAATCTGAGCTGTCAGTGCTAAATGTATGGCTGCTAAAATCATACAGAAATAAGAATTTGTGATGAGCTGGACCTCCAGGGTGGGGCCTGTGCCCTGACATCCTGCACATCCACCATCCTGGGGTCTGAGCATGGTCCCGCAAGGAAGGGACAGAGGCTTCCTTGGAGAAGCGATTGAGTGAGTGATTGTAGGGCTGTGACAGGGACATCTTGTAGAACCAGAAAGAAAGCAAGTATTCCAAACCAAAAAACAAAAAGAAGGGAACAATCACTAGGGTGGAGGCTCAGACAAACATAGGATCTGACCTAAAAGAGCACCTAATGACCCAAGTTGTGAATAAGCTATGGTAGTATTGGATTGACAGCACAGAGTCCCTGCATCCATGGTAACATCAATGAGGACTGATAGAATAAACCACAGAGAAGTGAGGGCTCCTCCTGGTAGTGAATTCTATTTAATAAGTACAGAAGAAAAGGAGGGAAGTTTCACGTCACTGCTGGACACACCCTTACCATGGCCAGTGTCCCCGGCTGGCTGTGCTGAGGAACCAGGGCCCGGGATGACGCTGCCCTACTGCGCTTCCTCTTGTGGGAGTTTGGGTCTTTCAAGGCATTTGCTTATTCCAGGTTGTCAAATTTATTGGCATAAAGTTGATAATGTTCCCTGTTCGTTAATATTCTTGTGGTCTACAGTTAATTCTCTCATTCTTGATACTGTTAATTTGTTCCTTTTTCTATTTTTCTGGATGAATCTGACTAGCAGTTTATTGATTTTATTGTTTCAAAGTATCAGCTTTCAGTTTCATCGATTTTTGTTTTCTATTCTACTTCATTGATTTTTTTTTTTTATGCTTACCCTGAGCTTAATTTGTTCTTTTTCTTGTTTCATAAGGTGGAACCTGAGGTCATTGAATTGAGGCCTTCTTTTCCAATGTAGGTGTCTGGTGCTACAGATTTTCCTTCTAAGCCCTGTGGCTTTTGATACATTGTATTTTCATCCTCACTCATTTCAAAATACATTCTAATTTCTGTTTTAAATTTCTTCTTTGACCTTTAAAGTACATTATTGAACTTGTAGACATTTGGAGTTTTGCAGATATTTTTCTTTTTGATTTCTAACTTAGTTTCTTTTTACTCAGGGAAAACATACTTTGTATGACTTGACTTGAGTCCTTTTAAATTTATTGAGATTTCTCTTCTGGCCCCAAAGATGTACTATCCTGGTAAATGTTCTCTGTGTTAGAAAAGAATGTGGAGAATGTATATTCTGCTGCTGTTCACAGAGTGTTCTAAAAAAGTCATTTCGGCCAAGTTGGGTGGTAGTGTTCAAGTTCTCTCTCTTCTTACTAATTTTCTGTCTACTTGTTCTAACAATTACTTGAGGGCAGGGTGTTGAAAATTCCAACTGTAATTGTAGATTTGTCTACTTCTCCTTACCTTTTTATTATCTTTTGCTTCAGGGGTGAAGCTGTGTTACCAGGTGGGTCAATATCTAGGGCTGTCCTGCCAGCTTGCTGAGCTGGCCTCTTTGTCACTGTGAATTGGCTGCCTGTATCTCTGCTGATACTCCTTCTTTAAAATTTACTTTGTTTCATGTTAATATAACCATTACAGCTTTCTTTTGATTAGAGTTTGCATGATATATCTTTTTCCATCTTTACTTTTAATCAATTTGTTTATTTTAAGTATAACTTAAAATGGATCCTTTGTTGGGAGCACAAAGTCATTTCTACATTGTAACACTTGTTACCTCCTCTCTCCAGATGGCCTTAGTCCTACCTCACAGGCCTCAGCTGTGCACTCAGGCTGATAACCTGTGCCTTTCACCTGGGGTGTTCAGACAGCTGGATCTGTTAGGTTCCGTTATCCCCGATCCTGTCACTTAGAAGCTTCCACTGTCTTGCCCTCTGCCGTCAAACTCTTGTCACCTTCTTTGTGAAAGATACACTTCTACATTTACTGAACTTGTTATTTATTTGAAATATAATGTGCTTTTAAAAACGATGGTAGTGTTTTCCTTGGAGTTATAATTGATTTTTATAGTGCCCTGGTTATAAAACTGCATAGTTTAGTATAGTCTGCCCCTACTTCATTTGTTTATAAGCTCTGTGTAGTGTGTGAGGTTTTTCTAGAAAGTGCAGTCTGTGCTGGGGTGGAGACCCCAGTGTTTAATGTGAGTTAGGAGGAGCGCTGTCTCTGTCTGTGGATCCTGCTAGCCATTTCGTGTGGCTGGACCCCAGCAGGGCAGGTGGCCAGAGCAAATTTGGAGGGATGCATCTCACCGCAGGAGAGTATGGGCAGGGCACACCCAGCCTCCCGGCAGAGTTCAGGCCTGCACTTGCTGTTCTTACTTGAGGATAAACAGACAGATAAATAAACTGAGGGGCCTGTCAGAAAGGCATTGCAGAACATGGGGTCGAGGGAAGTATCCTGAAATGCAAACGATCACTCCTCTGAAAATGACTTACACACTAAATCAGAAATTCTTTTTTCCAGAAGATTTTCAAAAGATTTTGCTACACAGAGGGCAGAAGGTGGGGGCTGGGGGCGAGGTCTGCAGGGGGCCTCGTGGAAAGGGAAAGGTTGGTTGAGAACAAAGAGTTTAAGTCTTAATTAAAACCTGTATCAGAAGCCATAACGAATAAAACTGATATTGTGGAAAGTAGTAGCCGTACTATGGAAAGCATACTCTCAACGCTGCGTGGGAGTGCAGAGTAAACAGCAGGTGTGTCCACAGTGAGAGAGGCGGGATCTGACAGGTTCCATCCATGGGCACAGGAATCTCTAAGCAGCCAGAGTGAGTGTGACAAAATTACAGTCAAAGATGTCATCGAAGAGCTTTTCCTGAGCAGAGCGGAGACCTGTGTGTATTGAAAAGGTCATGTTTTGAGCAAAATTAACAGACTCTTACTTATGCATCTCTGACAACATTTTTGAATTTCAAGGTTAAAGAAAAAAATGCTGGTAGAACCAGGCACAAGAAAATGATCAACAGCATGGTTTACCTGGGAAGGAACTGTAGTTAAGGGGACTGAGAATTCCCTGCAGTGCTGAGAGGGAGGCACCGCATTTAAAGATCATGAAAGGGCGTTTGTGACCTGGGACTTTACACCCAGCCAGGTGTTTGGGGGAAGGACATGGAGCCATCTGGGCTTGGTTCCCGCCAAGACGACGTTTCTGACCAGAAGAAGAATAAAAATTCTGAACTTGAAGATAAATAAGTCACTGTGCTTCCTGAGGAAATAACCAGATAGGATCTTTTGCCATAGAGATACTACTCCCAGAGTTGTAAACAGTAACGTAAAACTGGAAACCACCTAAACGGCCAGTCTTAGGGGTGACCCTTTACGCAATGAATCAGCTCGGGTTCTTTGGTTATAAGCAACTGGGAAAGAAAAGATTCGAGACTAATTTGATCAAGAAGAGGAATTTGTCTCACTATTGAGGAGATGAGCACAGAAGCCTCTGGCAGCCCTCAGTCGGGCTGGCTCAGGGAGTCTCGGTGGCAGGGGTTCTGGGCCTTGTCCCCGTGGGGCTCTTCTGTGAACTGCCAGGGGCTCCTGGGGAGGGAGCCCAGTGAGCTCAGCTGCTTCTGTCCCACCCTTGGCTTGGGAGCGGGGGCTTGTCTGGACCTCCTGAAGTGGTGATGGGGGGTCAGCTGTCACCCATCGAATAGGAACAGGCCTTCAGAACGATGCTTGTCGGGTGTCAATGACACTGGGAAATACCTGACCGTGGCAGGGCAAGGAGAATGGTTTGCACCACTGTCCAAGAGCAGTTAGCAAGGGCAAGAGGCAGCAGGCGCCCACGGCAGGGAGCCATGAGATACTGCCATGGGCGGGCCTCTGGGTGATGGCGTCACTTGGGCCTTTCTAAACGTGCTCCTGTGATGAGCATGTCTTACTTCCACAGTCGTACAGTGAAAGGAACCCTGAGAAAACAGTAGTACGAAGGTGGAAGGTACTGGAGGTGTAACGTTAAGGCCTCTGTGTGCCCAGATGCATTTGTACCTGTGGACTGTGTTGGTCTGAGAGTGCAGAGGTGACCTGCCTGTGCTGGGCAGGTGCTGAAAATGGTTTTTCTTTTAATATTTTCTTTCATGTCTGTGTCTCAAGATAATGTCATTAAAAAAATTGTGTTAAAATTGCTGCTTCCTCCTCAAAGCCTAATGATGGGGAAACTTCTGAAAGGGGAAGGAATAGTGCCTGTAGATCAGAGATTTTCAACCAGGGGTGATTTTGGCACCCAGGGGATATTGGCCATTCTTTGGAGACATTTTTGGTTGTGACTAGGGGTTGGGGCGAGTGCTACTGGCATCTGGTGGGTAGGACCTTACAACATGGGACAGCACCCAACACACCCCAGCATGTCAGCAGGGTGAAGCTGAGCTCTCTGGATATGTTTTTACACATTTTTGTGGTTTACTGACAACTATCCTAACTGGTTTATGTTAGTAGAAATGATTCCATGTGAATTGTTTTATTGACCCCTGGTAAAAATGAGTAAAATATTAAATCATTGCTACCTTAGTTAGGTAACTGCTCTCCCGGTAAAAACTTTCACGTCATAACTGGTCTCTATTCTGCTTCTAACCGTGTAGGTGCATCCTTTGAAAGCCAGTTGGAGACCTCCGTTTTCCTTTTGGATTACTCGGTTCTGAAGACCTTGCCAGTAGGACTCAGAGTTGACCGGTTGTGATCCAGCCCGCCCTGTCTCTGCACTTGCACGTGTTGGTGGAAGCTTGGCGCTCCTTGGAGCTATTGTTTACGTGGAAATTTTGAGCCATTTTGAATTGCTTCCCAGAGACGACACTGCTAGCAATGAGCTCCCAAAGCCACCCAGGTAAGGCCTGGCCATTCCTTCTGGGCAGACAGCCGGGCTTTTTCTTACAGAAGGGAGAGATTGCAGCTTGCTTTCTGGATCTTAAGAGTCCCTTTTTCTTGGTAGTGCTCACCATTTGTATTTGACGGCACCAAGCACAAAGTAGGTTGTTCTTGATCTCGGTGAAGGAAGAAGTGACAGAGCCCCGGAGGATTTGGGGTGAAGTCTTTGGCCCCAGTTTGCAGGCCGACTTGAATGGAACACATGTTTCTTTCAGCCAGGGTGTGATTTGGAGAGTTAATTGATTACCCACTTTCTGTGTTTTTTATTGTGGGGGTGTTCGCAGGGTGGGAGCGCCTGTGACTGGGCCCTGATCTGAGTCTGGGAGGAAGCGTCCGTCCCATTGGTAGGTGCTGGCCACAGGAACAGCTCCTGGTGTTTGAGTGCTTTTTATTAGGTGCTATGCTAACATTTTACAAGCACTTAGTCTTCACAGCAGCCCCACATAATCTCGGACCTAGAGGGAAGAAGTGACTGTCTAAGGTGGGAGAGCTGGGGAGTGGTGGCCGAATGGGATGGAATCAGCTTGTCTGTCTCCGAGCTTCAGAAGCGTGTTGTGAGCACTCACTGTGGGACTTCATACTCTGTGCCCATGCGTTTCAACCTCTTTTATCTCATGGCACACTTGAACCTATAGTTAAACTTCCATGGCACACTTAAATTATGTTGTTCAAAAAAAAAGAGTGAAATAAAGAATACACTTAACTGTGCTTTGAACTTCTTTTGAAAACAATTTAATTAATGTGGTTTAAAAATGTTCATGTCATACGTTTGAAAATCACTGCTCTGGGTCCTGAAAAGTCACTGTGCTTACACTGTAATAAAACCTTAAGAATCCTGGCCGTGTCCTGCGTAGTGGGTGTGGGGCACCTGCAGAACCCCCTCCACATGTGGCCTGGTCTCCTGCCACTCGCACTGTGTTGTGGCCACTAGGGGCACTTACATTGCAGCTGTGTCCTGACTCCACATGAGAGGGTGCAGAACCACCCAAGTCTCTGCTGGTTCTGGCTCTGGGTCTGGCTCCTTAAGAAGAGGCAGAGGCTGAGTCTCTGGGTCACTCCCTTTGGGATGGCCCCGAATGTTTCATACATACCTTCCCTTTGGCAGGGTTGCTTTTGTCTGAAAGCTTAGAGGGCATGAGTCCTGGTTTCATTTAGATATGAAGGGTTTATTGATTTAAATTATTTGTTCATTGATTGGTGGAAATGGTTTATGATCATTTAGGAGCAAATTGAGCACTTGCTTTGAGCAGACAGAATGGTGTCCAGCTCTCCCTCTTGCTCAGGGCTGTGAGTGGGATGGTCGTGTTTGTGTCCTGCATATAAACAGACAGTGTGATGGGTATGAACATTTTAGGAGAGTGCAATTCTATGCATAGGGTGCTGTGTTTATGTTTTGTCCATTTTAATGTGTTATGAGCATCTTTTGGTGTTTGTACGTGTATAAATCTAACTTACTCCCCGTCTGAGGGTCAGGGGTCAGGTGCACTCCCCGTCTGAGGGTCAGGGGTCAGTGATCAGGTGCGCTCCCCGTCTCAGGGTCAGGGGTCAGGTGCGCTCCCCGTCTCAGGGTCAGAGCAATCATGATTAGGTGGCTCCCCATCTCAGGGGTCAGCGATTAAGTGCGCTACCTGTCTTAGGGGTAAGTGATTAGCTACATGCGCCCTCCCCGCCCCAGGTTCACAGTCAGGTCCCCAGAGCCTGCTCAGCTGAGGTTGCTAGTTACTGAGCCAGCCGCATGTTTTCCTTCATTCACACCCACTAGTGCTGGGATTGTATTTAAATTTTGTCATCATGCTGGGGGAAAATTGTTTGATTTGCATTGGTATTTTAAATTCAGTTGCATATTTTTGTATGACCTGGTACAGACATCCAATTTTGTACATAGCTAGGCATTTGAAGAGAAAATATATTCTTACTATTATTCTTGGTTTGAAGAAGTCTCTACATACATATCAATACTGTATTAAAAGTTCTCTCATATATATTTTATATATTTATATGTAGGAGTGTATACTTTCTTTGCATGTTTTATATGTATAAACTCAGTTGAGTTATTTACTGTTTTTTGTCTGCTCAATTTCTTGGAAGAGTAAATTTTTCTGTTGTGATTATAGTTTTGTTATCTTCTTTTTACCTTATTAACTATTTTTCACTTTATATATTTGGTTATTTTTTTTCTGTGCTTAAAAATTAGTGACTTCCCTAGGCCTCATTTCCATGAATGGACTGTATCCA
>CAUYRH010143479.1:0-29973 GCA_963574655.1 Perodicticus potto | reverse complement strand
TTACCTCTTTCATGTTTACATGGATGGAGCTAGAATATATTCTTCTTAGCAAAGTATCTCAAGAATGGAAGAAAAAGTATCCAATGTACTCAGCCCTACTATGAAACTAATTTATAGCTTTTGTATGAAGGCTATAACCCAATTACAGCACAAGAGTATTGGGAAAGGGATAAGGAGGGGGGAGGATGGGGACAGGATAGGTGAAGGGAGGGTAATTGGTGGGAGCACACCTACGGTGCATCTTAGAAGGGTACAGGTGAAACTTACTGAATGCAGAATATAAATATGTTTGCACAATAACCAAGAAAATGCCATGAAGGCTATGTTAACCAGTTTGATGAAAATATTTCAGATTGTATATGAAAATAACACACTGTATCCCATGGTTGCATTAATGTAAGTAGCTATGACTTAATAAAAAAAAAGATTAAAATGCTAAATTTTATGTTATGTACCCTTTACTATAATTTTAAAAAATAAAATAAAAATTGTGATACCGCAAAGGAATAATAGACCTACACTAAAACTAAATCTATTTGATAAAAATGCTAAATTGTTGTGACCCTGGGTTATGCAATGATTTCTTAGACATGATACCAAAAGCACAAGCAATGAAAGAAAAGTCTGGTAAGATAAACTTCTTCAAAATTATAAACTTTTGTGTTCCTAATGTCATGATGAAGAAAGTTAAGGGCAACGCCTATGGCTCAAAGAAGTAGGCGGCCAGCCCCATATGCCGGAGGTGGCGGGTTCAAACCCAGCCCTGGCCAAAAAACTGCAAAAAAAAAAAAAGAAGAAGAAGTTAAAAGACAACCCACGGAATCAGAGAAAATATTAAGTCATATATCTGCTAAAGGTCTAATAGCTACAATGTAAAAAGAATGCCCACAATAAAAATAAAAATTTGTAAATGGCCAAAGAATTTTAACAGACATTTCTCTGAAGAAGACAAATAACCAGTAAGTACATCAAAAGATGTTCAATGCCATTTGCCAGTAGAAGAAAGTAAACCAAAAACACAATGAATACTACTTCACACTCACCAGAATGGCTTTAATCAAAAAATACAGAAAATAACAAACATTGGAAAGATTTGAAGAAATTGGAACCCTTATATCTACACTGCTCATGAGAAAGTAAAATAATGCAGCTACATCCAAAAATAATTTAGTGGTCTCTCAAAACATTAAACATAGAGTTCCCACATATCCCAGCAATTCCACTCCTAGGTATATATAACCAAGAGAAATGAAATATGTCCGCTCAAAACACATATACTTATGTTCCTAGCAGTACTATTCACAATAGCCAGAAAGTGGAAAACACAAACATCTTATCAACTAGTGAGTGGATAAACAAAATATGGTATATCCATACAATGGAATATCATTTGGCAATAACAAGGAATGAGGAGTACTGATTCATGCTGCAATATAAGGTGACAGCCCTTAAAAAACATTACCATAAGGAAAAAAAGGCAGTTACCAAAAAAAAAAAAAAAAAAAAATTCCCAAACATATTATGTTTACATTTATATGAAATGTCCAGAATAGGCCAATTCATAGGGAGGAAAAAGTGGATTATTGGTTACTTAGAGTTAGGAAATGGGGGGAAAAGGAGAATGACAAAAAAGTTCTAAAATAAGATTATTGTACGATTCTACAAACAAATTAAAAACCATTGAAATTAAAAACACTTTAAATGAGCAAATCTTATGGTAGATACAGTAAATTTAATTGAGATAGAGCTAATAAGAAAGACGTCTAGATCCAAACTGGCAGCATAAAAGCAAGCTCACTTCTCTCCCTGCCCCACCAACAAAAAAAAAAAAAACAAAAATAAATATACAGTACCAAGATCCACACCAGCAACAACCCACAGCTCAATTATGTGGATGAGACAGCTCCCAGAGTCACAGAGAAATGGAAAACCTCCAAGCAGGTAGTAGGAGAATCAGACTTTGACATTCCTGATGTCCCGTCCCACCATTCTTCTAGGCACCAAATGCATGGAAAATCTCCCCCTAACTTGTCATTTCTGCAGTGGATAAAGTGAAACTGAAGTGGTCACCCAGCTTCCCAATCTTCTTGGGTTCCCTGGCAGGAGACGTGACGTTGGCTTATGCCATGGAAAGTATCATGACTGCCTGGAGAGAAAAATATCCCTGAGGACAGGTAGAGACAAATGCTGGAGGCATCTACCATCCTCAGTCCTGAAAACTTTGCTCTATAACTCAGCCAAAGGAGACATGCTGACTCAGAGTGGGTATAGGAGGAATGATGTATAGGAGGAATGATCCTTTGAGATCTCCCACATTTAGGACAGGCAGCACACTAACCATCTACTAGAGCTGAGGTAAAGCTGAACTTAAAGTACCAAGGAGAGAGGAAAAGGAGGCTGAAATCTTTTCCAAAATTGAGATAAGCTAATAAATAAGCTATATCACTGAAGAGTAGTTTTCTAAGAAAATCTGTATGAAGGCCATAAAATCCACACATGACAGCTCTGTCAACTCTTACAGGATCATCAATTATAGTAACAGCTGCCAGTTATTGAACATTAATTAGATATCACATTGTACTAAACATTTTATAGGAATTATCTCATATAATCCATATCTAAACTCTGTAAGATATTTATTATCATATCCTATTACTGTTGATTATAGCAGACCAAATGCCTTATCCAAAGGAGAATGGATAAACTGTGATATATTCATACACTGGAATACTATACTGTAATAATGAATAAACTGAAACTATACAGATCTAGATGTAAGAATCTCAAAAACCTAAGACCATGTGAAAAAACCAATTCTCAAAAGAATATATACCATACTGATTCCATCCATGAGAGTTCAAAACCATATTGAAGGGCAGGGAAATCAGTACATGTTAATATAAGAAGTAAAAAAGAAGGGCACACAAATTAAAGAAAGGGAACACAAAGCATTTCAACAATATTCATGATGTTCTATTTCTCAAGCTGGATAGCCAATATACAAAAGTTATTTTATTCTTTACATAAATGACTCATATATTCGCTCATCCATCCATGAAACAGTTCATAATAGAAGGAAATTAAGTGCCATTAAAAAGAATATATAAGCTGTTATAGCTCTGTATACTTAAGCGGAAAAAAATACACATTTGAAAATAGCTGGAATTTATCTGTATTTCAAGACAGCATCCTCAAAAGAAATGGTGATATTTAGTCTGTTTTAACAATATGTTGATAAAATAAGCAAATCAATTCTTATTTCTCTAAGAAGATAAATGTTTCTCAATAAATTTGAAATTAATCAAAACTTACAGAATCTAATCCTTATAACTTAACTTTTGAAAAATTAAGACTTCTAAAACTTTAGCCAAAGATTATCATACCCAAGTAAGAGATCTAAATTCCACTTCTCATTCTTTCACATTTTCTCTTTCTTTTTTTTTTTTTGAGACAGAGCCTCAAGCTGTCACACTAGATAGAGTGCTGTGGCATCACAGCTCACAGCAACCTCCAATTACTGGGCTCTAGCGAGTTTCTTGCCTCCGCCTCCCAAGTAGCTGGGACTACAGGCGCCTGCCACAACGCCGGCCATTTTTTGGTTGCAGCCCTCATTGTCGTTTGGTAGGCCCGGGCTGGATTCGAACCCACCAGGTCAGGTGCACGTGGCTGGCGCCTTAGCCAGTTGAGCCACAGGCACCGAGCCCAACACATTTTCTCTTTTCATTTCTAGATTTATTTTATACCTTGGATAAGTCAGGTGTTCTCCCATGACCAAATAACTCGGCCTTGATCTCTTCTACTTTCCTCCTGTCATCTTCATTTAATTCTGAAATGGAGTATCCATAATCCTGCGCCAAATTAAATTTCAAATTCCAGGCTAGAGAGAAAGCACAGAAACACTTGAGACAATATAATGCAAAAGTGACAATGTGTCAACAACTGTAAGAACACAGAAGATCATTAATATATGCAATTTAATGCCTACCACATGCTAAGTGTTCTCAATTACATGACAATCCAACAGAAATTCTTGACAGAAATCATTTCATGAAAAGTCTGATTTTTAAAAACTGTACTGTAGATGTTTCTACAAAAAACCACTTTAAATGTGATATTCAATCATTTTTATCTTAATCTTCCTTTTAGTCAGGAGAGTACCTTTGCCTCCTCTTTTAGCCCCGACCTACAGTTATTGACAATGTTTTGAGAGTTAATATGTTAAAATAATAAATAAAACTTCAATTTTTTTTTGTAGAATCAAAATGTACAACAAACAGGAAGTGTCTCAAGAGAAGACTTCAGGTAGGCTTGAAATACTTCCAAGTTGCCCCTCAAAATATATTCTCATAAATCCATAAAGATTTTTGCTTTTGTTTTTAATGGAATGCTACTATTAGAGATTAATAGGAATACTAAATAGTCTTTAAACCTCTAACCCAAGTTTTAGTGTGAAATACTTTGGTTAAGATTTTTTTCCCTAATGTCTGAAATCAGCTCCATGAATTTTGTTAGAAATGGGGAAGAGAAAATATATGTAGTTTTAGGACACAGAAGCATTTAGAGCAGAGGAACTGAAGGCTTTTTCTGCCATCAAAATAAGGATGCTATAATGGGAGGATCAGAGAAACACGATAGTTTTAGGAGCTTAGAAGCCCAAGCCTCCTCCTTACTCTCTGCCAGACATCAGAATCTTCTTCCCTAAGGCCCTAACCTCAGATTAGTACTATTAATACTAAACTTAGTTGTATTATTGATTACATGGACTTTTTCTAGATTGTTAGTAGAAAATATAATCCTAACAGTTCTATAAAAAAAAAAATTTAGAACTCCAAACATCTAGCTTTAAACGAATTAAGCTACAATGCTGAAAGATAAAGCCTGAACCTGCCTTTATAACAAATCATTAGTTCTTACCTCGTGCTCGTACCCGACATTCTTCTTCCTCTGCATTTCTGAGTATTTGTTTAGCATGATTCAATGAGGATTCACATTTCAGAAGATTTTTCACATGTGCAGCCAGCGAATCTACGCTGCTACCAGCACCATCCTCACTCTCTGACATACCCTCTTCCTCTCTGCTATCTGTTATGCTTGTCTTGGGTGAAACATAAGGAAAAAAATTTAGAAGAACATCGGAAACCGATTCCAAAGACTCAGGTAAATTACTGTCCCATGAGCAGGAACCATTTCCATCACTTACATCACTACTTGAATCACTTATGATAGTCATCATAGGGATGATAATTTTATTCCCAATAGTTCCACTATACCCTTCAGGTTCAGTGCTCATTACACATTTGGCTGCTTCATATTGCCTAAATGTTTCTTCTAATGCCACACTGGCTTTGCGTTCTGCTTCCTGTAGAGGACTTCTAACTGTAGTTGAACTAATAAACTCCCAGTTTTCAATGCCTCTCTGGCTTTTCAAACTTGTCTGTGTGCCAATATCCTTCTGCATACAACTGTTGTTTGGGCTTTCCTCTGTGAATAGCTGTCTCTGAACCAAATCACAACTAGATACATCAGTTGTGGAGGGTTCTTTGAAACAAACCACCTTCTTAGATTGTATAAATGAAATATCACCAACATCTCTGAAAGGAACAAGGGGAGCAGGAAAATTGCATCGTTTCAGTGCTATATTCTCTGCCTCCATTAAAAGTGTCTGAATTTCTTTAAGAGTTCTAGAACTACTTTCTGTATCATGGATTTCCTCAGAACCAACATCTGCAAGACCTGAAGATTCTGATTTACTTATTATAACTTTATCGTCAGCCTGAGAATACAAAAGAATATTGTTTGAGCTGACACTACAGTCAGAAGAATTCGATTTATTTATTGGCCTTTGGACATGTTTTGAAACAAGTTTGTGCTTCTCACCATATGAGTAAGTACCAGAGGGAACAGTTTGTAACTCAGTAATTTGATCAGTTTGCCCAGGACCACTTGAGAACTTCAGAGCATCTTTAGTTACATGTCTGTCTGGCAAATCCTTCTGATAAAAAATATCTGATTTCTCACTGTGTGAAAAGGAATTAGGAGGAGCTACTGATAATACTGTTCTCTGATCTACTGGTCCAGTAACTGTTGAAACCTTCAGTGCATTTTCTGTTAGATGTCTGTCTGGAAATTCCTGTGGATAGAAAATATTGGATTTCTCTCTGTGAAAATAAGAACTAGAGAGAGTTACTGCTTTTTCACTATTTATATCAGTTGGTGCCGGGACAGCTGAAATCTTTAGAATATCCTCACTGTGATCTCTATCTGGCAACTGCCGTTGTAATAAAATACCAGACTTTACTCTTGGAGAATAGAAACTAGGAAAAACTGCCAGTGATGGAGTCTTCTGGTCATCTGATCCAATCAAAGTTGAAATACTGAGCTTCTCTCCATCTGAGTAGGAACTAGTAGTACCTGTTGACAACTCAGTTTTATGGTCATCTAGTACATCCACAGTTGAAATCTTGAATGTCTCTTTATGTGAATAGGAATTAGAAATTCCTGTTGATACCGCAGTCTTCTGCTCTACTGGTACAAAAACAGGTGAAACTTTCAGAACCTTATCAGTATGAAGACTATCTGGAAATTCTTGTTGAGAGTAAACACTGGGCTTCGCTCTGTGTGAGTAGGAACTAAAGGGTACTATTGGTGCCCCAGTCTTCTGGCTACCTGATCCAGGAAGAACAAAAACATCTATAGCTTCTTTAGTATTATCTGGCAACTCCTGCTGATGAAAAATACTGGGCTTCTCTCCATTTGAGTAGGAACTAGAGGATGTTATTCGTACTCTAGTCTTCTGGTCAGCGGGTCCAGAAGCTCCAACTGCTTTCAAAGGTCCTTCAGTAAGATCTGGCAACTCACTTTCATAAGATGTGATGGGCTTCTCTCTCTGTAAGTAGGAAGTAGAGGGCACTATTTGTATGCCAGTCTTCTGGTCAGCTGTCCCAGGAACTACTAAAACTTTCAAAGCTTCCTCTGTATAATTTGGCAACTCCTCCTGGTAAGAAATAATGGGCTTCTCACTACGTGAATAGGAACTAGAGGATGCTATTCGTATAAGATTTTCCCGGTCAGCTGCTGAAGCAAGGCCTAAAAGTATTAAAGTTTCTTCATCAAATTCAGGCAAGTCCTCATAAGAAATACTGGGCTTCTCTCTGAGTGAGTAGGAAGAAGAGGTTACTGTTGGTATTGCAGTCTTCTGGTCAGTTAGTTCAGGAAAATTTGAAACTTTCAGAGCCTTTCTGGTGAGATTACTATCTAGCAACTCCTGTTGGAAAGAAATAATCGACTTCTCTCTCTGTGGGTGAGAAGAATAGGTTACCGTAGATGTCCCAGTCTTCTGGTCAACTGGTCCAGCAACACCTAAAACTTTCAGAGCTTCTTTAGTTAGCTTACCATCTGACAGGGCCTGTTGGTAGAAAATAATGGGTTTTCCTCCAAGTGGGTAGGAAACTGAAGATACTGTTGGTATTCTAGTCTTCTGGTCAGCTGGTTCAGAAACAACTGAAACTTCCAAACCTTCCTCAGTTGGATGACTATCTGGCAAGACTTGCTGGAAAAAAATAATGGGCTTCTCTCCAAGTGAGTAGGATGAAGAGGATACTGTAGATGGGTCAGTCTTTTGGTCAGCTGGCTCAGGAGCAGCTGAAACTTTCTGAGCTTCCTCAGCTAGATAACTACCTGTCAAGGCCTCTTGGTGGAAAATACCAGGCTTCTCTCTATGTAAGTAAGAAGTAGAGGGGACAGTTAATATGCCACTCTTCTGATCTGCAGGTCCAGAAACAAGTGTAACTTTCTGAGCTTCCTGAGTTGGATGACTATCTGGCAAGGTCTGTTGACAGAAAATAACGGGCTTCTCTCTTTGTAAGTAAGAAGTAGAGGGGACAGTTAATATGCCACTCTTCTGGTCAGCAGGTCCAGAAACAAGTGCATCTTTCTGAGCCTCTTGAGTTGGATGACTATCTGGCAAGGTCTGTTGATATAAAATAACTGGCTTCTCTCTTTGTGAGTAAGAAGTAGAGGGGACCGTTAATATGCCACTCTTCTGGTCAGCAGGTCCAGAAACAAGTGCAACTTTCTGAGCCTCTTGAGTTAGATGACTATCTGGCAAAGTCTGTTGATACAAAATAATGGGCTTCTCTCTTTGTGAGTAAGTAGAGGTTGTAACTGGTATGTCAGTTTTCTGGTCAGCTGATCCAAGAGCAGGTGAAACTTTCTGAGCCTCTTCAAGTAGATGACTACTTAATATATCCTGCTGGTAGAAAATACCTGGGTTCTCCCTATATTGCAAGAAGGAAGCAGAGGTTCCAGTTAGGGTGCCAGTCGTCTGATCTGCTGGTCCAGGAGCACCTGAAATTTTCAGAGCCTCTTCAGTTAGATGACTGTCCGGCAAGGCCTGCTGGTAGAAAATACTGGGCGTCTCTCTCTGTGAGTAAGAACTAATGGTATTTATAGTTTGTATTCCAGTCTTTAGGTCCTCTGGTTCAGGGACAACTGAAACTTTCAGAGCCTTTTTAGTTGAATGACTATCTGGCAACTCCTGTTGATAGAAAATATTGGGCTTCTCTCTATATGAGTAGGAACCTGAAGTTACTGTTGGTGTCCCAGTCTTCGGGTCAGCTAGTCCAGGAACAACAGAAACTTTCAGAGCTTCTTTAGGTGGATTACTGTCTGGCAATTCCTGTGGGGAGAAAATATCAGATTTCTCTCTGGGTAAGTTGGAACTGAAGGACACTGTTCGTTTCCCAGGCTTCTGGTCAGCTGGTCCAGAAACAAATGAAACTTTAAGAGCTTCTTCAGGTAAATGACTATCTGGCAAGGTCTGCTGGGAGACAACACTGGACTTCTCTCTAGGTGAGTAGAAACTAGACAGTTCTGACGTTAACTCAGTTTTCTGTTCTGGACCAGGAAAAACTGAACCATTCAGACCTTCTTCAGTTAGATGACTGTCAGGTAAGCTCTGTCGGTAGAAAATGCTGAGCTTCTTCTCTCCCTGTGAGTAGGGAGCAGAGGTTACAGTTGATATCCCAGTCTTCTGCTCAGCTAGTCTAGCAACAGCTGAACCTTTCCGAGCCTCTTCAATTACATGACCATCTGGTAAGCTCTGCTGGTAGACAACATTGAGCTTCTCTGTTTGTGAGTAGGGAGCAGAGGTTACAGTTGATATCCCAGTCTTCGGGTCAGCTAGTCTAGCAACAGCTGAACCTTTCCGAGCCTCTTCAGTTACACTGTCTGGCAAGGCCTGTTGATAGAAAACAATGGGCTTTTCTCTCTGTGAGTAAGAACTAGAGGGTACTATTGGTGTGCCAGTTTTCTGCTCAGCTGGACTAGGGATACCTGAAGTTTTCAGACCTTCTTCAGGAAGAACACTGCCTGGTAACACCGGCTGGTATAAGAGACCAGGCTTTTCCCTCTGTGTATAAGACCTAGAATATACTGCTGGTATTACCGTCTCGTAGTCATATGGTTCAGAAAAATCTGAAACTTTCAGAACCTCTTCAATTTCATGAATGTGTGGCAAGTCTGGTTGGTAAAAAGTACTGGGCCTCTCTTTTTGTGAGTAGAAAGTAGAAGGTACTGGTGCTATCCCAGTCTTCTGGTTAGCTGGTCCAGAAACAGCTGAAACTTTCAGAACCTGATCAGTTAGATGACTTTCTGGCAAGGTCTGTTGATAAAAACTAAAAGGCTTCTCTCCATGTGAGTAGGAACTAGAAAATACTGTAGTTATCCCAGTCTTCTGGTCAGAAAATTTAGGAGAAGCTGAAACCCTCTGGGGATCTTCAATTAAATTACTATATGGTAACTCCTGTTGGTAGAAAATACTGGGCTTCTCTCTTGAGTAGGAAGTAGAGGTTATAGTTGGTATATCACTCTTCTGGTCAGCTGATCCGAATGCAGGTGAAACTTTCTGAGCGTCTTCAGGTATTTGACTACTTGTCAAAACATGTTGCTGGAAAGTGCCAGGCTTTGCTCTAATTGAGTAAGAAGTAGAGGTTACAGAAGGTGTCCCAGCTGATCCAGGAACACCTGTAATGTTCAGAGCCTCTTCAGTTAGATGATTATCTGACAAGCTGAGCTGGTAGAAAATACTGGGCTTCCCACTATGTAAGTAGGAACTAGAGGGTACTGGTGGTGTCCTAGTCTTCGAGTTAATTGGTTCAGGAGTAGCTGGGATTTTCAGAGTCTCTTCTGTTAGACAAGTATCTGCTAATGTCTTTTGGTTGAAAGTATCAGTGTGTTGACCAATAGCATTCTCTTCAGAACTTACTACCAACTGAGACAGGTCCTCAGGGGACAAGGATAAATGTGATCCAGAGTCTGAATCTCCAGTAGTGGTAGTGATGCCTGATTTCAAATTGGATTGAGTAATATCAGCTATGCCTCCTTTAGAAGAATCTCCTAAACAAAAAAAGTTTTATTAATATTATATACATAGTTTTCAATTTTAAAAATTCATTTCCATGCACTGAAAAAATAAAATAAGATTCTCCATCTTTGACCTTTAAGATTCAAGAAATGAATCCTCAGGAAACAACTATCAAGAGACAAATATTTGTATACAAAGGTATTGATTACAAAGAAAACTAAAGCGAAAATATTTTAAATATCCAATGATAGAGCAGTGGCTAAAAATAATAGCATATGTATTTAAAGGAATGTTTGTACTATATAATCTTAAAATTTGGATTTTTAAAGAATTGTCAATGAAATGGAATAATGCTATCAGGTCTGGAATTTGATTTTACCCTGCTTACAAGCTGTTATTGTGTCACGTATACTGGCAAAAGATATAAACTCCTCAGTCAGAGACAAAATGCTTTATTAACCCTGACATAGCAAAGGCTCATAGCTTATTTTCATAGGTTCCTCTTTCACCCAAATCCCACAAGGGGCAATACAATACAGGATGGCCTAGACCATGGTTCTCAACCTTCCTAATGCTGCGGCTCCTTAAAACAGTTCCTGTGGGTTGTGACCCATAGGTTGAGAACCACTGGCCTAGACGGATGCTATGCTTGCAGCAGGTTTTGCAGACTCTCCCAAGAAATGTGCCCTCCATTACATTTATGTACATATTTTTTCTTTTAAGTATATAAACTATAAAAGACTGCAGAGGTTATACTAAAGAGTTTGAACTTACACAATATGGCATGGGGAATTGTTGACAGTTTTCTTAAGAACTGTTCTACAGAAATAGTATCTCGTTGAATGAAAAATAAATGTGAAAGTCTAAACAACACAACTTTCTGCAGTAACAGAAATGTTCTGTTTGCACTAATAATTCTAAATGCAAGTAGTTTTAAATGGCAGTGTAAAGTAAATGACTGCAATAGAAATGACTGGATTTGACAAGTTCTGCATTCCATGCTTTTCTTCATTGAAAAACCATGAATGCTTACTACGAGTCAGACATTGTTCTAGATAAAGGAGATACAATGATGAATAGACAATAATCTCTACCTCACAGAGAGTACATTCTAGTAGGAAGAGGCAGACAGTAAGTAAAATGATAAAATATATGGTATGACAGATGATGTTATGATGGTGATTCAACCATCATAACACCACACCTGGGTGATGGTGTATCACCCAGCAAGTATTATCTATACAAATAGGGAAACTAAGTTTCAAAGATAACTACGTAACAAAGCTTCTCAGTGTGGGTATCTTTTTAACTTGCAGATTCTGATTCTAGGTCTAGGGAGGGACCTGAAATTTTGCATTTCTAACAAGATCCTGGATAATGCTAAATAATACTGTTCCTTAGACCACATGTTAACTAACATAGACATATAATGTTTCTAAAGTTGTAAAGTGTATAAATAACAACAACAACAAAAAAAAAGGTATTTTTCAGGTCTTTTTTTTTTTTTTGGAGACACAATCTTGCTCAGTTGCTCTCAGTAGAGTGCAGTGGCACCATCACAACTCACTACAACCTCAAACTCTTGGGCTCAAGTGATTCTCCTGTCTCAGTCTCCCAAGTAGCTGGGATTACAGGTGTGTGCCAAGACCCCAGTTATTCTATTTTTGATAGAGATGGGGATCCTGCTCTTGCTCAGGCTGGTCTCGAGCTCCTGAGCAAAAGCAATCCATCCACCATGGCTCCCAGAATGATAAAATTATAGGTGTCACCCACTGCGCCCCACCTCAAGTTGTTAATTTTCACTCCAAATTCTGAATTTTTTCCACTATCACTAAGACCACTGGTGAACTTCAAAAAAGTAGCTGAATATAGAATAAAATGGGTGTAGAAGAGAACTGTAAGGTAAGTAAGTAGATGTAGCAAGTTAACTCTTCAACAAAACTAAAATAGAAGGAAAAAAAATGTAACATGCATTGCAACTTGAGAAGGAATATAGGTCATAAAAATTTCTGAGGAAACAAAACAAGTTCAAGAAGTTCATAAATCAAAACGAATTAACAAAACAAAGTATTATCTTTCCAAATAATTTTCTAATTTTTCAAAGTTTTTACATCTCTTTGACCATTATAAATTATTAATGACACCATAAGGAGACAAATGAAATACATGGCCAAAGATTTAAGATGCACAGCCCAGATCCTTGAAAGATAGTTTTCATAAGGTTTATCTTTTTTTTTTTTTGAGACAGAGCTTCAAGCTGTCACCCTGGGTAGAGTACCATGGCATCATAGCTCACAGCAACTCTTCAAACTCTTCAAACTCTTAGGTTTAAGAGATTCCCTTGCCTCAGCCTCCCAAGTAGCTGGGACTACAGGCGCCCGCCACAACACCTGGCTATTTTTTTGGTTGTATTTGTCATTGTTGTTTGGCGGGCCTGGGCTGGATTCGAACCCGGTCAGCTAAGGTGTATGTGGCAGGTGCCCCAGCTGCTTAAGCTACAGGCGCAGAGTCAGTTTTCATAAGTTAGTAAGAGCTTAGGTAAGAAGATGTTGGAGGGAAGGAAAAGATTAGTAAAGAAAACTAGAACCTATACAGTAAGTGCTGTTAAAGAAGAAATTCCTATCATTTCCACTAAACTTAAGGGCATATAATTCAAACTATAAGATGAAAAAGTAGTCACAAATCCATTAATTATGATTTTTGAAATACGTTTCTATAAGTAGAGACTTCCTGAGGATGGATGGTGTAGTGTTTGAGTGCTCTTTACTCTCTAGGCCTGGGAGAGAGGAATAAACACAGTAAGCCTGAGAACCACACTATTACTACATACCAATCAACTCTTTGGCAATCCATTTTCAGAATCAGGATACACTAAAGAGGTAAATTTTGACCATGGTAAGGAAGAGAGCTACCAAAAAAAGACTACAATACACTAAAATTTTATACTGGTGACAACTGTGTGCCTTCTAGAGAGGAGATTAAGACTAATAACCTGGTTAGGACTCATTCAAGAACTCTTCTTCATAGGAGCTTATTAACACAGAAGACTTCGTAGGAGACAAAGATGGCATGTTTTTTTTTTTTTTTGAATTTTTCCAGGGTGATTTATTAAAATCAAACCAAACCAAAATAAAACAAGTATTTTACACCATTATTTCTTTCTTTTGGCTGGCTTCTAAATAGGTTGCCATGTCTGAGTCTTCAAAATGATGGCATGTTTTTACTACCCAAAGTATACTCTGAAGTTCTCTATAATCGGATATAAAAATAAGAATAACAAGCAAGCCTTTTATTTGTCACAGGAAAAGGAGGTACAATTCCATACTTTCACTTTACATATGGCTAAGAGCTCCTTACTAGTAATCATTCCAAGTGAATTATTATGGGTTATTTATATTAGCACACATAAATAAATTAGTATATTTCTGGATTTCATAGCCTCTAATTCAGTCACTACTAAGTCTGACTGTATGAAAAGTACGTATTGTGGGTACACAGCAAGTAGACTGAAATTCTGGCAGTTTTATAAAGGACATTGGGGATATTTTTAACTGTTTTTTGTCTTCCTTGCTGTTATTCCTGCTTTCTAACTATGAACTACTATAACTATCATTTTTGCAAGCACCTAATATTAACTATTAATAACTAAATAATTATCACGACTTTGTTGTATGTGGTTAATCCTTTAATAAATTAACAAATACATACATCAACATTAGTTATTATTTTAAACCTAAATTCTCTCACAACTAGACTATAAGATACATATTATGGTTCAAATAGGCATTCTTTATACCTTTATTGGCAAAATAGATAAATATACCCCATCCTAAGTGTCTACTTAGTGATACTTCATTAATGTTGTCCTATTAATAAATGTATACTACTTAAATAACTTGCAACACAGTATCAAGTCAAAAGTAATAAAATTTCTTAAGTTTTAAAAGATAATAAGGCCCTGTTTTGTAACATAAAATCGGATAAAAGCTCATACTACAGCCTGTATATTTTATCCCTCTGTAATTTTTTATTGCAATCACAACGTTCTTTTCCAATGTGAAAGTAGGAGTTGGTAAGGTAAGTGTGTTGTTGATCTTTCCACACTCCAAAATGGGCAGGGAGTTTTAAAAAACTAAACAATTTCAGTTGTTCTGGAAAGTTAATGAATTCTGCACTCACATACCAAATCCAAAATACACTATTCCTAATAGAATAACCATGGGGAAGTTAGTTTTTCATCATACCACTCTCATAGGATTGCAGAGAAGATGAAATGAGATAACATACATATATATAGTACCTGGCAAGCAGGAAAGATGCCTTTAGTCACAGAAGTTTCCCCCAGGACAAGAAGATGATGTAATTTCAGATCTTGTTTCCAGGCCCCTTATCTTTAAGAGAACACTCCCTAAGTCCTGCCCGGAACCAAAGTCCTAACTTACTGTGAGCCATACTCATGTTCCCTCCCTGCCCTGAGTAGCTTGCATCTTCAAGGAAGAAGACACCAAGCAAAAAACAAGCTAAGGCCATAAAGCAAAACCAAAAACTGGGCTTACTTCAAAATTATGGCAGGAATACTAATGGATAGTTATATTAATTCAGAGACAGAGAACATAAACCCCAATACCTACCAAACAATATAAAGCAAGGCATGGAGGCCATTCAAGTCAGAGATGTCTCCATGTTAATCAAAGATGAATAAATTAGTGACAAGACATTAAGCCATGGGCCTTTATAACGACTGAGATACAATAAATCAACCAGATCTGATTTTCACTTTCATCTGATCCATTTCTTGAAAACCGAATAATCCCCCAAATACAAAGCTTACCTTTCCTTATTTTACCCCTCTTGCATTCAGTTTACCCTGACATGTTAGTTCATTTTATATTCAACAACTCATTAAGTCATTCAACAGGTATTTATTGAGCATCTTTCATGGCCAGATAGAAATAAAATATTAGCAAAGCCCTAGCTCTATCCTCAAAGAGCTTTGTAGAAGACAAAAACAAGCAATTATTATTCTCTATGTGAGTGCAGTGATTGGGGAGCTCTTTACAAGATACTGTGGGAACACATATAAAGACAATCTCACTCTTTCTTAAGGAGTCAGGGTGAGTGATGAGAAACAGAAACGATTTCCTGAAAAACATCTAAGTTGAAAATGAGAAGATGAAAAGCAGAGAGATTTAGGTAAAGCTGGGCATAAAGGATGGGGAAAGGAAGAGTGCCAAGCAGGGAAAATAGCACCTGTGAGATCAAGGAGACAAGAGGGTCTAGCATGATGAAGGAATGACAATAGATCAATACAATTAAGAAGCAAGTATGTGGCTCAAGAGGTAAACAGGAACCTTCTATGACATACTAAGGAATGTGGTACTTCCCCTGAAGGTAATAATGAAAAGCAAGGGTTTCAAACTATGAAGTGACATTATCAAGTCTGCGTTGTAAATAGTCTACTCTGGCTTAATCCAGATATAGATAAATGGCTATTTTGCTTCTTTTTTTTTTTTTTACAGTTTTTGGCAGGGGCTGGGTTTGAACCCGCCACCTCCAGCATATGGGGCCAGCGCCCTACTCCTTTGAGCCGCAGGCACCACCCTTATTTTGCATTATTAACGCAGTAATCCAAAAAAGAGAAAATGAGAGTTTCGTGATAAGAATCAAACTCTGAGTGATTAGACAGCCATAAGGGTGCAGAACAATACAAGTTTCTCATTTGGCTAATATAAAGAGACACACATTCACTGACAGGAAAGACAGAACGAAGAGTGTGTCTGAAGAAATGATGATTGGCTTCATTTTTAATATTCTGCTGTTCAAACGCCTATCCAAAAGATATAAACACCTAGAGTATGACATACATCTAGATAAAGTCCTACATTTAGAAATCAGTAGCCATTGTGAATAACTGAAGCCCTGGGTGTAGATATTACTTCAGAATTAGTTAAAAACCCTTTCTAGCACAAAGCATTGTTTCCTATTTCTCTACCTGGTCCTATGAACAAATTGAGGACACCCAATATCGTATCACTAGTTAGAAACTAGTTAGAAAAACAAGACTAACAAATTGAGGACACCCAATATCGTATCACTAGTTAGAAACTAGTTAGAAAACAAGACTCTTCCATGCCTTTATGTTCCAAGATTTGTGCTACTCATAGAATAGAAATAAAAATTTTGTGCCCTCTGAGTAAGAATTTGGATAAATTATTGATTCCTATGTTCATGGTAAGGTTACAGAGGCATTTAAACTTCAAAAAAGGGGAAGAATAGGCTCACGCGTGTAACCCGAGCCTCTGTGAGGTTGAGGCAAGAGGGCCCTTTGAGCTCAGGAGTTCAAGACCAGCCTAAGTAAGAGGGAGACCCTGTCTCTACTAAAAATAGAAAAATTATAGCCAGGTACTGTGGCTCACACCAATAATCCTAGCACTCTGGGAAGCCAAGGTGGGTAGGTTGCTTGAGTTCAGAAGTTCAACATCAGCCTGAGCAAGAATAAGACCTGTCTCTACTAAAAATAGAAAAATTAGCCAGGTGTTGTGGTGGGCACCTGTGCCAGCTACTCAGGGGCTAAGACAAGAGGATCACTTGAGCCCAGGAGTTTGAGGTTGCTGTGAGCTATGACACCATGGTAATCTAGCCTGGAGCAATAGTGATACTCTGTCTCCAAAATAAATAAATAAAAATGAAAATGAAAAAATTAACTGGGTGTTGTGGCAGGCACCTGTACTTCCAGCTACTCAGGAGGCTGAGGCAGGAGGATTGCTTGAACCAAAGAGTTTGAGATTGCTACAAGATAGGCTAACACCATGGCACTCTAGCCTGGGCAGCAGAGTAAGACTCAAATCAAATGAAGAAAGCTAACACCATGGCACTCTAGCCTGGGCAGCAGAGTAAGACTTAAATCAAATGAAGACTCAAAATCCTTTTAGAGAAAATGGGACATGAGCTAGAGCTAGGCCTTAAATATAGAGGTAAAATGAAAAAAATTGCATTCCAGGGAAAGAAAAAGTATAATATCAGAGAAAAAATAAATGTGACTCTAGAGCAGTGATTTTCAACCAGAGTACTATGGCACATTGGTATGCCACGACAGTATCTTAGATGTGCTATGAAAAACAAAATTTTTCTTTTTTTTTTTTTTTTGAGACAGAGTCTCACTATGTCACCCTCAGTAGAGTACCGTGGCATCACAGCTCACAGCAACCTCAAAATCTTGGGCTCAAGTGATTCTCTTGCTTCAGCCACCCAAGTAGGTGGGATGATAGATGTCCACCACAGCGCCCCAGCTATTTTTTGTTACAGTTGTCATTGTTAGTCAGCTGACCCGTCTAGGGTTTGAACCCGTCAACCTCGGTGTATGTGGCTGGTGCTGTAAGCACTGTGCTACAGGCGCCGAGCCTGCTATGAAAATTTTTAAAGAGCATTAATTAAATTATTTTCAAAAGAAGTTCAAAGTACAGTAAGTACATTCGTTTTTCTTTGTTTTGATCAACATAATTTAAGTGTGCCATGGAAGTTTAACCTTAGGTCCAAGTGTGCTGTGAGATAAAAAATGTTGAAAAACACTGCTCTAGAGGTAGAGAAATAAACAAAAACAACAAAATATGACTTGCCTACTATAACCAAATGCACAGGAGAGAAAACTGAGGCTGAATAAATAGAATTTAGGTTTTCTAATCAGCTAGAAAAGTCAGATTTGATAGAGAAAGGAAAACATTATCATCAATGTTCAAGGAGAATATGAGCTAGGTTTAGGGAAGATAAAAGGTGGTATAATTGGTGATTAAGAATAGAGCTCTGATTTTAAGTGTTCTCACCACAAAAACTGATAACTATGTGAGGTAATGGATATATAAATTACTGCCATTCAATTAGTCTAAAATGTATACATATATTAAGACACGTACATCATAAACATAAATAATTTTTATTTGTCAATTAAAAACAATTTAAAAAAAAAAACTCTTAAAATCTGTAACTGTTAAGAGAATGGTGGAGGCTGTCCCAGAGTTACAAACATCCTACTTACAAACGGGATCTACTACATTAATAGATAAGCGTACCTGTTCCAACTTAAATACAAATTCAACATAAGAACAAACATATAGAATCTATTTTGTTCATAACCCAGGGACTGCCTATATTGGTGCAAGGGTAGATATGCAGATCAATGGAACAGAATAAAGAGCACAGAACCAGGCTCACACATGTATAATCACTTAAAATACAATAAAGATGTTAATGAAGTGGAAAAAAATATATAGCTCTGAAGGAAGACTACCCAGATCATGACATCATCTCCACTATTTTATTTGCTATCAGGCATTATGCAAGTCACTTAATTCCTCTAAGTTTTATTTTGTTCAAATATCAAATATTATAATATAAGTACCCATCATAACTTATGTATAAATATAATGATATAATAATAATACAGATTGAGCACTCCAGTCCAAAAATCTGAAATCCAAAATACTATAATGAGCATTTCCTTTGAGCATTATGTCAATAGTCAAAAAGTTTTAGATTCTAGGAGTTTCAGATTTTAGGAATAAGGATGCTCAACCTGTATTATGTGACATATTTATACAGTCATGATAGGTTATAAGAAGAAGATATAAAATGCTTACTAAAGCAAACAAGCAATAAACGTCAGCTATTATTAGTCCAGGACAAGGGCTACAGATTTTAGAGCCAAGGGCTACAGATTTTAGAGAAGATTGAAAAGTTTTGTGACACAGGTGTCCCCACCTTCTGTGACTTAAGATTTGATAAATTAAGACAAATATTATATGGCTTGGTGCCTATAGCACAGTGGTTATAGCACCAACCACATACACCAAGGGTGGCAGGTTTGAACCCAGCCAGGGCCAGCTAAACAATGATGACAATTGCAACAAAAAATAGCTGAGTGTTCTGGCAGGCACCTGTAGTCCCAGCTACTTGGGAGGCTGAGGCAAGAGAATCACTTTAGCCCAAGAGTTTGAGGGTTTTGTGAGCTGTGATGCCATGGCACTCTACCCAGGGTGACTCTGTCTCAAAAAAAAAAGATAAATATTGTAAGTCCTAGAGTGACCACTAAGACAATAACTTTAAAAAAGCTAGAATATGGCTCAGCGCCTGTAGAACAGCAGCTAGGGCACCAACCACATACAGCAGAGCTGGCAGGTTCAAATCCAGCCTGGGCCTGCCAAACAACAATGATAAATATAACCAAAAAAATGGCTGGGTGTTGTGGTGGACGCCTGTAGTCCCAGCTACTTGGGAGGCTGAGGCAAGAGAATTGCTGAAGCCCAGGAGTTTTAAGTTGCTGTGAGTTGTGACACCATAGGCACTCTATCCAGGACAACAGCTTGAGACTCTGTATCAAAAAAAAAAAACTAGAATATCATTAAAGAAATGAAAGTGTTATACTAGAAAAATATTCACTTAATGTAATAAATAAAAAGCAATAAAGGAGAAAAAGAAAAACAAAAAAGACACAAGACACATTAAAAACCAAAAAGAAACCAGAAAAATGTGAATCCAATCATATCAAAAATGATATTAAATGTGAGCAAATTAAATAATCACATCAAAAGGCAAAGATTTTGGCTCAGCGCCTGTGGCTCAACAGGCTAAGGCGCCAGCCACGTACACCTGAGCTGGCGGGTTCGAATCCAGCCCAGGCCCGCCAAACAACAATGACGGCTGCAACCAAAAAATAGCCAGGCATTGTGGTGGGCGCCTGCAGTCCCAGCTACTTGGGAGGCGGAGGCAAGAGACTCGCTTGAGCCCAGGAATTAGAGGTTGCTGTGAGCTATGATGCCACAGCACTCTATCCAGGGTGACAGCTTGAGGCTCTGTCTCAAAAAAAAAAAGAAGAGCTCAGGAATGGATTAACAAGCTGTGGTATATGTATACCATGGAATACTGTTCAGCCATTAAAGAAGACGGAGACTTTACATCTTTTGTATTAACCTGGATGGAGTTGGAACACATTCTTCTTAGCAAACCATCCCAAGACTGGAGAAGCAAGAATCCAATATACTCAATTCTAATATGAAAGCAGTAGATGAGCTAATACAAGGGGTGGGGTAGGAGCATGAGGGAGCAGGGAGAGGGGAGGGAATTGGATGGAGGGTCACAGTGTATGGCACACCTATTGGGGAGGGATACAATTATAAGACGGACTTTATCTAACAAATACAATCAGTATTTCCTAATTCTTTGTACCCTCAATGAATCACAAACGATAAAAAAAAAAGAAGAGTTCAAATAAATAGCCTAACTATCCACCTTAAGAAACAGAACAAGGCTCAGTGACCATAGCACAGTGGTTACTGCGCCAGCCACATACACCAAAGTTGGCCAGTTCATACCCAGCCCGGGCCAGCTAACCAACAATGACAACTGCAACAAAAAATAGCCAGGCATTGTGGCAGGCACCTATAGTCCCAGCTACTTGGGAGTCTAAGGCAAGAGAATCACTTAAACCCAAGACTTTGAGGTTGCTGTGAGGTAAGATGCCACGACACTCTACTGAGGGCGACATAGTAAGACTCTGTCTCAAAAAAAAAGAAACCCAACAAAAGCACAAACTAAACCCAAGGCAAGTGGAAGGAAGAAAATAATAAAGACTAAAATAAATGAAACAGGAAATTTTAAAGTAGAGAAAAACAGAGATTAGAAAAAGTAAACAAACCGAACTTTACTTTTTTAAAAAGAAAATCAGCAAAATTAAGGGGAATGGTCAGGCTAGGCTCCTCAAGAAATAGAGAATACTTAAATTACTAAAATCAGGAAAGAAGGAGAAGGCATTGTAATGAACCTTAATAAAATAAAAGGAATTATATGGAAATGCAGCAGTACCCACAGCCCAGTGGGTAGGGTGCTGGCCACATACACCAAGGCTGGCGGGTTCAAACTTGGTCTCAGCCAGCTAAAACAACAATGGCAACAACCAAAAAATAGCCGGGCGTTGTGGCAAGTGCCTGTAGTCCCAGCTACTGGGGAGGCTAAGGCAAGAGAATCACTTAAGCCCAAGAGGTTGCTGTGGGCTGTGACACCACGGCACTCTACACAGGGTGACAGCTTGAAACTCTATCTCAAAAAAAAAAAAAAAGGAAATGAACAGCTTATGGCAACAAATTAGTTCACCATCTTAGCTGAGCAAACAAATTCCATGTAAGACACAAATTATAAAAACTGATTCATGAAAAACATAAAATCTAAATAGACTTATAGCAAGGAAAGAGGAATTACTAATTTTAAAACTTTCTACAGAAAGAGCCCAAGTAGTTTCACAGTAAGTTATATTCAAGAACAATTATTAGGGGCCACGTACAGTGGCTCATGCCTCTAATCCTAGCACTCCTGAAGGCCAAGGTAGGTGGATTGCCTGAGTTCACATGTTCAAGATCAGACCAGCCTGAGCAAGAGCAAGACCCCCGTCTCTAAAAATAGCTGGGCATTGTGGTGGGCGTGTGTAGTCTTAGCTACTCAGGAGGCTAAGGCAAGAGAATTGCTTGAGCCTAAGAGTTTGAGGTTGCTGTGAGCTGTGACACCACAGCACTGTACCAATGGCACTCTACAGAGGGCGACAAAGTGAGACTCTGTCTCAAAAAAAAAAAAAATTACGTCGTTAAATCTAAAATGTCCAATTTCAAATCAAAAGTTTAGTTTATTATATCTCAAACAAAAAGCAGTACAATTGATAAAAATTATGTGCCTAAACTATTCACAGAGTTTTCCCATCTTAATGGTAGCTTGTGTATGGCAGCAATGAAGAAGCCTGGTAAGCAAGTAGTGATGAAATCTTAAAAGGCATTTTCATAGCTTGTTGAGGACTGAATATTTTTCCTTATAAGAAGTGGTCAAAAGCCTGGAAGACATAGTAGTTAGTTGGTGCAAGGTCTGGTGAATACACTGGATGAAAGAGAGATTCCAACTTCAGCTTCTGGAGTTTGAGCAGCATTGATTGTGTGACAGTATTGTCTTGCAGAGGGATGGACTGTCTCTATTGACCAGCATCCTCAACAAGTCATCCAATTAGTTGCAATAGACATTCACTATTCTATCAATCAACTGACCAGATTTCCTGAAGCTGGAGAGCAGTGTTTTTCAGCCTTTTTGATCTCACAGCACACTTGAACCTAAAGTCAAACATCCACGGCACCCTTAAATTATGTTGATCAAAAAAATTAAAAAATAAAAAATAAGCTTACTGTGCTTGGAATTCCTTTCAAAAATAATTTAATTAATGATCTTTAAAATTTTTCACAGCACACCAGTTGAAAATCACTGGGAGGCTAATACCAGAACTAGACCATCAAACACCATTAGCTTTTTTGGATGAATATTACTTTGGGATTATGCTGTGATACTTCATCTTTATCCTACCATAGTGCTGAATGCTTGCAATCATCAAAACTGATCACCTTTCATTACACATAACAATATGGTATAGAAATGATTTGCCTTCATATAACAAAAAAAGGCAAGCTTTCCTGACACATCTAAATTCAGGCAGAACCTATTCATCTAGCTTCTATCTTTACCTTGCCAATTTGTTTCAAAAGGTCCAATATTATTGAATCCTAATGTCAAACCTTGCTGGTAATTCACACGTAGGTTGAGGTAGACTTGCTTCCACTATACCTTTCAGCTCGTCATGATCCACCTTGGTCTCAGATGCCCATGTGGCTCATTTTCAAGATGAAAATCACCAGAACAGAAAGAACTTCTCAAACCATTGATGTACTGTGTATTCACTAGCCACATCCTTCCCAAACACTTTGTTGATTATTTTGAGCTGTCTGCACTGTACTGGTTCCACAGTGGAACTCATATTCAAAAATAGCACACAGATTTTTTATTTATTTATGGTTTTACAAAAATTACTCTAAAAAAAATTTTTTTGGAAGATAATCACTCTGATCCTCACAACAAGAAAACAACTTAACAAATTAAAAATCAGCAACTCTTCTCGGGCGCGTATAGCTCAGTAGTTCAAACCCAGCAGGGGCCTGCTAAATAACAATGACAACTACAAAAAAAAAAAAAAAGCCAGGTGTTGTGGCAGATGCCTATAGTCCCAACTACTTGGGAGGCTGAGGCAAGAGAATCACTTAAGCCAAAGAGTAGGAGGTTGCTGTGAGTTGTGACACCACAGCAGTCTACCAAGGGCAACATAGTGAAGACTATGTCTCAAGAAAAAAAGAAAAAACTCAATAACTCTTCTTAGATCCATCAGAGAATTGAGTTCATGGGATAACTGCTGCCCAGAAACTGAAAAGAGAGATGAAGCTTATCTGTGGCAGAAGCTACTAGAACCAGGATATGGCAGGAAAAATTAAACTGTAATCAATAAAGTACTCGAGGCTGAGCATGTACTTATTTTAGAGATTGAAAACTTGTTAGGCCCAGCTTTAGAGGAGATCCCACGCTTTGAATAGTTTTACTTCCAGAAGCCCTGCAAGGCTTTTGGGATGAAGATCAGAGAAAAATCTCTTCATATGTCCAGCAGGGGAAGGGAAAAATAACCAATTTGAAATAAACCCAGGGCCCTCTGTTCTCTGTAACAATAGACAACCTTAAGGGAAACTATTTCACCAGAGCTTACCTGACTTGGTTTCACCAGAACCTAAACAACTTAAGAGAAAGAAAATACCCAACTCCAGCCTCCTGTAGCCTTTCTGTCTAACCTAAGGAGGAGGAAAATGCTGAGAAGCACTTGAAAAGATAATGGTGCAGGGACATAGACTCACTAAAAGACTGAGAGTAAGCATAGGATTATTACAATGTAATTCTCCCCCCTCTACACTTCATCACATCAGGGGATCTTATATAACAGAGGATTGCAAATGAAAGAATGCATGCTTCAGGCCCTATAAGAAGGAGACTCAAGGGAAACCTCAAGAGATTAAAAATAAGGACACCAGAGGAAATTTCAGTGTTCGATACCATAGCTATAGAAAATGATAGGCTCAGTCTAACTCCTAGCCAAATAAACTTAAAACCTCACACTAAAGGCCTATTTCTCTTAAGTCCTTTTACCAAATATATCTGTCCAGTGTTTGATAGAAAATTACAAAGCCTGGTAAGAAGTAAAAAATGGGCTCGGCGCCTGTGCCTCAGCGGGCTAAGGCGCCAGCCATGCACACCTGAGCTGGCAGGTTCGAATCCAGCCCGGGCCCGCCAAACAACAATGACAGCTGCAACCAAAAAATGGCTGGGCGTTGTGGCAGGCGCCTGTAGTCCCAGCTACTTGGGAGGTGGAGGCAGGAGACTTGCTTGAGCCCAGGAATTGGAGGTTGCTGTGAGCTGTGGTGCCATGGCACTCTATCCAGGGTGACAGCTTGAGGCTCTGTCTCCAAAAAAAAAACAGAAGTAAAAAATGGTCTGAAGACATAAAGCCAGAATCTATCTGTCTGACTCACATGTGACAGAGACTTTGGAACTATCAGATCAAGGATTTAAAATAACTATGATTAATAAGGTAAAGGCCCCCATAATAAAAGTGGAACCAAGACAGATAAGTAATGTAATCAGAAGGATGGAAACTTTAATAAAAGAATCAAAAAAGTAAAAAACAAATACCAGGCTCAGCACCTGTAGCTCAGCAGTTAGGGCGCCGGCCACATGCACTGGGCCTGCTAAACAAATAACAACAACAAAAAAATAGCTGGGCATTGTGGCAGGCACCCATAGTCCCAGCTACTAGGGAGGATGAGGCAAGAGAATTGCTTGAACCTTAGAGTTTGAGGTTGCTGTGAGCTGTTATGCCACAGAACTCTACCGAGGGTGACATAGTAAGACTCTGTCTCAAAAAAGGAAACAAACAAACAAAAAAATACCAGAATAAAGGACACCTTTGATGACCTAATCAGTAGATTGGACATGATCAAGAAGCAGTGGGCTTTCAGATATGTCGACATAAACATCTCAAACTGAAATGTTAAGAGAAAAAAAAATTGAAGAAAATAAAACAGTAGAAAAAAATATCCAAAAACTGCAAGACAATTTCAAAGGATGTAATTTAGGGGAAATGAGTGGACTACAATCTGAATTCTTTACTAAGCCATGCTATAATCCATAAAAAAGAGCCACAGAAAGATATTTTTAGACATGTTGTCTGTGTTGATTAATTTTAGGTTATCAACTTGACTTAAAAGATACCCAAGAAAAACATTATTTCTGGGCAGTCTGTGAGGATGTTTTTGGACTAGACCGACATTTGAACCAGTGGACTGAGAAGGAAAATCTACCCTCACTCAATGTGGGTGGTCACCATCCAATCAGTTGAGGACCTAGATAGAATAAAAACGTAAGAGGAAAAGCAAATTTTTGCTCTTTTACTCTTGTGGTGGTGGGATACCTTTCTTCTCCTGCCCTTGGACAGAACTTCAGGTTCCCTGGCCTTTGGACTCCAGACTTACACATGCAGCTCACCAGGTTCTCGGGCCTTGGGCCTCAGACTAGAGTTACAACATTGGCTTTCCTAGTTCTGAGGCCTTTGGACTTAGATTGAGCCAGGCTATATTAGCTTTCTTAGTTCTCCAGCTTGCAGACAACCTATCATGGGACTTCTCAGCCTCCATAATCATGTGAGGCAATTCCCCTATTTAATCTCTTCTCATGTCTGTCTATTATGTGTGTGTGTGTGTGTGTGTGTGTGTGTGTATCCATCAGTCCTTCTCTCTATATACAACCCTAATATAACATCCTTCTCAAACCCTCTGATAACCTTTATCTCATCTCTGAGATCAGACCAGATATGAGCTGGGACACTTAGATAGTGCTGACATCAAAATTACTTCTGATAAAATTAGGACATTAAGGCCAGTTTTTTCGATTACGCTCATCAGTAAAACCCCTGATCTAGACAAAATGCAAATATTACCAATCTCCTATCTCCTCACATTCTATTACTGTCTGTATTTTCTCCCCTTGATTCTGCCCACTATCTTTCCCTCCTACCCTTTCCTCTGTGTTCTTTGAAACCATATTGCTAATTAATAAACAACTTTTCTCAAATTATTCCTAAAATAATGTCCATCTTTTTACCTTTAAAAACTTTCAGTTTTCCCCTTGCTAAGACTACTGACTGCCTATGCAGCCATCTTCCATACACTGCGGCTCCCAGAAACAGGGAGAGATGGAAGTTGAAATTTACTTCTCACAACAATTGCCTTACCACTACTTTCCATCTTCCTCAAACAAAACAAAAAACATACAAACAAGCAAGACCTCTTTTTTGAAGCTTAGGACACAGTCTTGTGTAACAACTTCCATCTACCACGTTCTTCTTAAAACTCCCAGGAACTCTCATTCATTTTTTTGAATATTTTACAGTCTAGTTTATAGGTTCTCCCTAAACCCCAAATCCTATATTAATCACAAAAGATCTGCACGCAGTTAACCAACATAATAAACGAGCTTTAAAATCTTTACTCCTAGGCCACGTACAGTGGCTCACACCTGTAATCCTAGCTTTCTTAGACGCCAAGGCAGATGGATTGCCTGAGCTCATGGGTTCGAGACCAGCCTGAGCAAGTGCGAGACCCCATCTCTTAAAAAAACAAATAGCCGGGCATTGTGGAGGGCGCCTTGTGGAGGGCGCCTGTAGTCCCAGCTACTCAGGAGGCTGAGACAAGAGAATCGCTTGAGCCCAAGAATTTGAGGTTGCTATGAGATATGACGCCACAGCACTCTACCAAGGGCAGTAAAGTGAGACTCAAAAAATAAATAAATAAATAATAAAATAAAATCTTTACTCCAGAGATCTTTATTCAACTTCTACTATCCAATCCCAAAGGTACTTAAGGAACTTAATCACCCTTCAAACTAATCCTCATTTCAATCAACTAAATCTGACCAAAATTGCCCATTCTTCTAGCTCTCTCAATAATTTATTCCCACCTCATCTAATCAACTTCTTAAATAAATCTCTGATCTTTCCATTTTCTCCCAGACTAACAACTCTTCTGGCTTCTTCCCTACATGAGCTGAAACCAATAATTTATCAACCCTTCTCTCACTGATTCCCTTCCACTGCTATCTTTCCATCACATCCACATAATGAATCCCTCAACCAAAGATCAATACTATAATTCATCTTCTCCTTTCTTGTGTTTTAATAGGGGGGGAAAAATCAGAGATTCTATATAGGCTGACAATGTTATAAAATTATTATCTCCAACCTAAAGCTGACTTCTCAGAATTGCCTGCCCATTCTTTCACTTGTCCTTGGTCAGCTCCATCCCATATTCACTTTGACAAAATTCTAAGTCTTCATCAAGCCATTCTCCTCAACTCCCTCAAACTACTATCCCTCAACAGATAGTCCTGCTTTACACCTCAAAATCAATTCCTCTCAATTTCCTCTATTTATTTACAAATTTATTTACATCCACTCTTACCCTCTTAAGCTCAATAAATTTCTATTTCCCTTCAAGTCACTCAGAAAAATAAAGAAACAAACTGCCTCTAGTATCAGACTCCTTCATACAATTCAATTCTAAATGTTGTCTTGTGGAATGCCATGGAAGATCAAATGATTCATCTAATGAAAAATCAGGGCATTTGCTATCATCTGAATATTTGTGTCCCTCCAAAATTTTAATGTTTAAATCATTTTTTTTTTCTTTTTTGAGACAGAGCCTCAAGCTGTCACCTTGGATAGAGTGCTGTAGCATTACAGCTCACAGCAACCTCCAATCCCTGGGCTTAAGCGAGTCTCCTGCCTCCACCCCCCAAGTAGCTGGGACTACAGGTGCCCACCACAACGCCCATTTTTTTTTTTTTGGTTGCAGCCGTCATTGTTGTTTGGTGGGTCTGGGCTGGATTCGAACCCGCCAGCTCAGGTGTACGTGGCTGACGCCTTAGCCCGTTGAGCCACAGGCGCCAAGCCTAAATCATTTTTTTTTCTGGAGACAGAGTGTCACTATGTCGCCCTCAGTACAGTGCCGTGGCTGACAGCAACCTCATACTCTTGGGCTTAAGCAATTCTCTTGCCTCAGCTTCCCAAGTGGCTGGGACTATAGGCACCCCCTACAATACCCAGGTATTTTTTGGTTGTAGTTGTTGTTGTTTGGCAGACCCAGGCTGGATTTGAACCCGCCAGCTCCAGTGTATGTAGCTGGCGCCCTAGCCACTGAGCTACAGGTGCCTAGCCTTATGTTCAAATCTTAATCCCCAAGGTAATGGTACTAGGAATTTGGGGAAGTCATTAGACCATCATAAAAAAAAAACCCAGAGAGATCTCTTGCCCCTTCCACCATGTGAGGATACAATAAGAAGGTATCATCTATAAAGAATAGGCCTCATGAGACACTGAATCTGACAGCACCTTGATCTTGGAATCCCCAGCCTCCAAAGAACTATGAGAAAAAAATTTCTGTTGTTTATAAGTCACACTTATGTTATTAAGATATTTGTTAAACAGCAGTCCAAAAAGACTGATATGATTTACAAACATATCTAATTCAAAGTATTAACTTTATTGTTAAGAGTTCAAAAATTTTAAAAATTGATAGACATACCAAGCTATTTTTCATAAGGTAGCCATAAAGTAGACATTTAATACCGCCTTTTTCTACATACCGGTTAAATGTTGTAGAGTCTTCAGCAGAGTGTCAGGAGATACCCTCAACATTCTGAGAGTTGGAGACTGATATCCCGACTCTTCGGTTGACTCATGAGGAAGAAATGAAGGCATTAAAGATGAAAAAGGCTGATTACCGAGATTAGAATGAGTTGCCTATGAAAAGAGAAATGAAGAAAATAAGATTATATTAATAACAGGATTTGCCTACTAACAAAAAAAGCCTAATTTTTATCAAAATGAATACTTGTTACTTAAGATATTCTCAGCCCTCCTGAATTCAACTACAGGTCATATTTTGTTTGGCCAACTCTGAGAAGACTCCATAAATCCTTCTGTGGGATTGGAAATCTGCCTTCATGGAATATAAAAGATAGTATGCCTGGTGTTCTGTTATTTGGAAGATCGCTTTTTTATAATCATAATCATTATAAGCTTCAAACTATGGCATATTATTCTTGACAAGCTCAAGAATTTTTTTTTTTAAGTTGAGCAGAGTGCTGTGAGGAGGTAAAAATAAGAAAAAGAACTATAACTGTGATCAGTTACCAGAAAACGTAAGTCCTCAAACTTCTTGGAACCAAGGTAGTAGAGACTATAATTGATAGCAAGGTAAACATTAACTGCTTAAAAAAGAAGTTCCTAATGTTTCATCAGATCCTAATAAGCTTTTACTAGAAAATAAATTAAAACTATTACTAGTGACATTAATACATAAACATGTACAACTCTCTATCAAATTCACAGTACACTACCATAAAAAAATAGCACTTTTAGGTACCTTAATTTCCCTAAAAAAATTATTCCAGTCATACCCTCTCAGGAAGGCATCTAAAAATGCACACGGTATGAAATTTTCTTTTTTTGTTTTTGTTTTTGTTTTTTTTTTTGAGACAGAGACTCAAGCTGTCACCCTGGATAGAGTGCCATGGCATCACAGCTCACAGCAACCTCCAATTCCTGGGCTCAAGCGAGTCTCCTGCCTCCGCCTCCCAAGTAGCTGGGACTACAGGCACCCGCC
>CAUYRH010143474.1:0-18835 GCA_963574655.1 Perodicticus potto | reverse complement strand
CCTGTTCCCACACAATCCTCAAACTGCTGTCTGATGTTATACATGAGGTTATATTTTCTAGAATACATATAATTGTATGTAAAGGATTAATTGATGAACATATAAGTGGAATCACACAGCATGTATTTTTTAATTTTTTTTGGTTGCAGCCGTCATCGTTGTTTGTCTGGTCTAGGCTGGATTTGAACCCGCCAGCTCAGGTGTACATGGCTTGGCGCCTTAGCCCGTTGAGCCACAGCCACTGAGCCTGTAAATGGTAATTATATGATAATCCTGGAGATAAATAAATGTCAAGTGAAGTATTGAATTTAGAACTTGGAAAGAAAAGGATATGAGTAGTTGGAGAAGATTTGGTATAAGAAACTATTCAGTGCAGTTACTTCACAGAGTTAGGTGACTTTGCAGATTATCTTTTGTTGAGAAATATGAAATTGAGCATCACCCAGTAAACTTTGAACAGGATTTATTTAAAATATTGTCATCCTCTCTTGTTCATCTTCAAGACCTCCAGTGACTCCTGAAACCGAACCCTACTACACACTTTTTTTTTTATTCGTAACATAACAATAATAAAGTTTAATTTTTAAAGTAGGCACAGTAAGAGATTAACAATAAAGCAATCATAATAGTATACGTTAGTAAAAGTTGTATGAATGTGGTCTCTCTCCTTCTCTTTTCCAAAATATCTATTGTGCTGTACTCTCCTATTTTCAGATCAAAGTTGCACAAAATGAAACCATTGATAAGTGGGGCTTTCTGTATTTTCATAATGTTAATCGCTTCTAGCATTCACAAGGATTGAATTAGACTTATTTGACATTAGTCCAGCTACAATTTGTAGTTTAGAAATTTGCCCCTTTCGGCTCGACGCCTGTGGCTTAACTGGCTAAGGCGCCAGCCATGTACACCTGAGCTGGCGGGTTCGAATCCAGCCCGGGCCCACCAAACAACAATGATGGCTGCAACCAAAAAATGGCCCGGCGTTGTGGCGGGCGCCTGTAGTCCCAGCTACTTGGGAGGCAAGAGGCAAGAGACTCGCTTGAGCCCAGGAAATGGAGGTTGCTGTGAGCTGTGATGCCACAGCACTCTATCCAGGGTGACAGCTTGAGGCTCTGTCTCAAAAAGAAAAAAGAAATTTGCCCTTTTGAGGAAGAATGCACAAAGTTGAAAGAAAACTTGTGTGCACAAAGCCAGCTAACTGACACAGTTCTGGACATATGAAATAATAACTTGACCCACGGCTTCCCCAGTGGAGAGCTATGCCCAGTGCCTATGTCTCCTGCCTGTTGGACTTTCTGGGCTAGTATAGTGGACTTGTCCTTGAGCCTTGTATGAACCTTCATCATTATTTATTGAACAAGTCTGTGGCATTTTGTTAACACGGTGTATCACTGTGCTTTACTACTATTTCAAAGTGTAATTAGTGAATGCAGAAATTAAAATTCCTATGACAGAAAACAGATGCTATTTTCACAAAATATGAGAAATGAAATTCAATCTTATTTAAATTAATTCTTTTTAAATTGAAGAATTGTTTTGAGGGTAGCTTTTAACATAATTTTTTCAGTATTAGATGCTTAGAACTAATTTGGATTTAGTTAATTCAGTGCTTATCACATTTAATTCTTATTTACTCCAAAGGTTAAAGCAATTTATTTCTTCTGGAAAATTTTTAGGATCTTATGAGTAAGGGACTTCAGCCAAAATTTGCAACTTTTTCAAGGAACTGGCTCAAGAAATTAGGAATTTCTGTAATAATGAGGCATCTCTTTTTGAATTCAATAATCTGAAAGGCATGCATAGTTGGGATATGATTCTAGTGTACACTCAGTGCAAATTGATATTTTTTTCTGTTGACACAGTCTTTTTTTCAAGGACTAGTTTATTATGTTTCTATAAAAGCAAAGAAAATACAATATCTTTAAAAACACAGCTTTTCTTTCTTTCTTTTTTTTTTTGAGACAGAGCCTCAAGCTGTCACCCTGGATAGAGTGATGTGGCATCATAGCTCACAGCAACCTCCAATTCCTGGGGTCAAGCGAGTCTCTTGCCTCTGCCTCCCAAGTAGCTGGGACCACAGGCGCCCACCACAACGCCCGGCCATTTTTTGGTTGCAGCCGTCATTGTTGTTTGGCGGGCCCAGCCTGGATTCGAACCCACCAGCTCAGGTGTACGTGGTTGGCGCCTTAGCCCGTTGAGCCACAGGCGCCGAGCCAAAAAACACAGCTTTTCTTTAAAGCCTCCTCTTACTGTGGCAAAAGTACATGTTTATTCACAGCGATAGTCATAGTGATAAGCTATAACTGCATGTAGCTTACAAGAATCAATCATTTAGAGCATCCGTGTAAATTTCTGTGTGTTTTTCAGAATCATGCACAGGCTGGTAAATACATACTCATACCTTTCCTGCTGTACATTTAGCATTCTGAATTTCCTTCCCTCCTTCCTTGAAAATGTCATGTTCCATGTCCTTCCATCATAGAAGGTGCCTCATTTGTCAACCCCCACACCTTTTGTCTAGCAAACACTCTCTCAGTTTTAGATCCCTGGGAAATGTAACTTGAATCTGGGAGGCCTGTCTGAGGAGGTGCTGAACTTCTATTGTCTTCGGGTTTTTTACTAACTTAACATCACATCTCACTGTAAACCCTGATGAGGGAGTAACTGTGTCTTTCTATACCCCCAACACTAAGACAGTGCCTGGTCCATCCTAAATTGCAATAAATGTCTGTAGAATCAAAGAATGTTTCCTTCTTTCGTCATTGGTCTTTTAGATAAAGAGTTATGTAGTTGTCTTTGTCTTAAATGGAAACAGTTTTCAAAGGTTACATGTGCTGGTAAACAATTCAAATCCACAGCTCTGGTATTGCTGCCCATTGCCTCAGTCACTGATGTCCTGAAGATGATTGCTTGTGATGGTGGTATTTAAAATCTATGATTTTTATTCTTGTGTGCTATTGCAGTGACCCTATGAGACATCATAATGCCTTAATGGTAACTTGTCTTGTAGATCACTTTTGTAGTTTTACTTATATCTGTAGTTCTGAATGTTTTAGTGAATGGTGCTTTCCTTGGTAATCCATATTTTTAAACTGACTTCCCATATTTGTATTTTTACAATCTCAACATTTTGATCAGGGACATTTTTCTATCCTATAGCATAGCACAGTGCTTTATATAGAGCTTAGTTTCATGTGCACTGATGTGTTGGAATGAAATATCTGTCTAGTAGTGTTGAATTTCCTATATTATGACTTTAATTCTTATGTATATTAACAAGTTTCCATGTTATCCAGAGAATGCTTGTAGGAGTGGCTAGGAGCCATATATCAGTTTTTACTACAATATCTGTACATGTGTTTGCAGGTATATTAATTGTGCTTTATACTTCTCACTTAGTTTATTTAGTTGGCTTTGTTTTTAATTATATGGGTATATACCTAAATTCATTCTTGGTACAAATTAAGATAGTATAGATATGGAAATGTTTCCTTTGACCTCTTCCTTTATTTATTTACATTATGTATCTGGGAAATTTATATAAAAATTGAACATTACTTTGTTACATTTCTACAATTTGATGGACTAATTCAAGCCAGCAAGCATCAAAAAAATTATTTTGAAATAATTTTAGATTTACAGAGAAGTTGCAAAACTAGTATAGAGTTTATACTAATGTGTTTACACACACACACACACCCCTTTACCTAGCTTTCACTAATATTAATCACTTACATATCTATGGAACAATTATCAAAAATAATTAGGAAATTTATTGGTATAATACTATACTACAGCTCTTTCTTGACTTTCACTAGTTTTTTATCTATTGTGGGTTTTTTTCTGTCCCAAGATCTAGTTCAGGATCCCACCTTGCCTTTGGTTGTCATTTCTTCTTAGTCTTCAGTGTGTTAAACTTACTTCATTCCTTGTCTTTTGTGACTTTAGCAAACGGTTTTGGATACTTAGTATATGCCAGTCACTAAGATTGGATTTGAGAGGAGGAGATGAAAGAATGGGTAGGCGGTGCCCGTAGTTCAGTAGGTAGGGCGCTGGCCACATACACCCGAGGCAGGCTGGTGTGTGTGAACCTGGCCCAGGCCAGCTAAAACAACAATGACTACTGCAACAACAAGAAAAAAAAAATAGATGGGCATTGTGGTGGGCACCTGTAGTCCCAGCTACTTGAGAGAGGCTGAGGCAAGAGAATCGCATAAGCCCAATTTGAGGTTGCTGTGAGCTGTGATGCCACAGCTCTCTACCCAGAGCAACAGCTTGAGAGACTGTCTCAAAAAAAAAAAAAAAAAAGAAAAAGAAAGAAAGAAAAGAAAACAAAGAATGGGTAATGGGTAACACACGGCCCTGATCTTATTTAGATAAGCATGTCCACAAGCTTTAGTACCTTTGTTCTATCTAAATAGAGAGGAGTTACTCAGTGACTGACAGTGTTGAAGCAGCCTTTTCAAGAGAAATGACATTAATCTGGACCTTAAAAAATGAAGATACCCTTTTTTTGGTGGAGAATTGGAATGGAAGAGGAAGATGTTATGGACAGAGGCAACAACATTTGGAATGAATGTGTTGAAGACTGGTGTTTGCAGCCTGGCTAATTGCTTAATAGAAAATGAAGCATGGAGTATGTAGAGAGCTTAGGAAGAGGTGGAACTAGAAAGGTAGTCTTTGTCATTGATTTTTATTAATAAATATATCCTCATACTTAAGGGGTAAGTTTTGGCTTTTAAAATTTTAATTTTGGGTGGTGCCTGTGGCTCAGTGGGTAGGGCGCTGGCCCCATTTACCGAGGGTGGCAGGTTTGAACCCGGCCCCAGTCAAACTGCAACAAAAAAAATAGCCGGGCATTTTTAGTAGTCCCAGCTACTCAGGAGACTGAGGCAAGAGAATCGCCTAAGCCCAGGAGTTGGAGGTTTCTGTGAGCTGTGTGATGCCATAGCACTCTACTGAGGTCAATGAAGTGAGACTCTGTCTCTAAAAAGAAAAAATAAAATAAATAAAAATTTTGATTTCAAGTTATCCATACTTATGAGCATTTAATTTGTAATCAGTCAGCGTTTCCAATTTTAGAATATGCAAGATTAAGATTTTTCTTGTCCTTTTGGAGAAACAAGAGGACAGATAATTATGTTCAGTGGATATAGTAACATCTAATATCTTTTAAATTCTTTCAGAATATGAATTCACTTTAAAATACTTATTGGGCACCTATCCAGGACCTGTTTTAGGTGAGGGAGATACAGCATCAAAGAAGACAAAGTTTCTGTCTTGTTCTAATACATTCTGGCAATTCTAGCTGTAGTATGTTTGCACTAACATGGCGCTTCAGTCAGCAAGGGTTTGTTAACTGCCCGGCACATGCAGTGCATTGTATTTGTGTGCTCAGAAAAAAACAAACACCTGACTGGCTGACTGGTTTTTTTGTTTGTTTGTTTTGAGAGACTTTGTCACCCTCCGTAGAGTGCTATGGCGTCATAGTTCACAACAACTCAAAACTCCTGGGCTCAAGTGATCCTCTTCCCTCAGCCTCTGGAGTAGCTGGGACTGCAGGTGCCCACCACAACACCCGGCTATTTTTAGAGACGGGAGTCTGGCTCTGGCTCATGTTGGTCTCAAACCTGTGGGCTCAGGCAATCCACCCGCCTTGGCTTCCCAGAGTGCTGGGATTACAGGCGTGAGCCACAGCGCCCAGCCCAGCTTTGTTTTTTTCTTTTAATATTATCCAGCTTTAACATTGTTTTCAGCAAGAAGATTGGTATGAATTACCTATTCTGCTGTTGCCAGAAGAATGCCTCCAGCTTTCACTGCCTTAACTAGTTGAGTATTTTAGTTGGATTGTTTAGTTTTTAACATTTGCTAATCTTATGTTTTCAACCAGATCATTAACTTTGTTGGTAGGATCCTGGTGTGATATTTCTTTTCCATCTCATAAACATTTAATACAATGGTAAGTGGATAATTTAATACAATGGTAAGTGGATCCTCTACAAGGATCTCTTGGTTAATATTCTGATCAAAGGGGGCAATTCTCCAAACTTTGGGGATGTCTCTGTTCTATTCACGGGTCTACTTTTATACCCCAAAGAGCGATTTTTATAATTTTTTCAATGGCCGTGTCTATTTTGCTTTTCTTTCTTGCTGTTCCATTCCAAAGGAGGATGACTCCAATTAAGCTGTCCGTTGAAATCCTGGGCATAAAATGTTACTCAAGGAGCTTTACTTAATATTCATTTTTGTGTACTTTAAAAGAAATTATTTGGACTGCTTGGAAATCCAAAATTCTGGTAATGAAAATATTCATATACTGAATGAGCTTGATTGGCTATGGATTTATTTATTTGTTTGTTTGTTTATTTATTTATTTTGAGATAGAGCCTCAAGCTGTCACCCTGGATAGAGTGCCACGGCATGATAGCGCACAGCAACCTCTAATTCCTGGGCTCAAGCGAGTCTCCTGCCTCCACCTCCCAAATAGCTGGGACTACAGGCACCCGCCACAATGCCTGGCCATTTTATTTTGGTTGCAGCCTCATTGTTGTTTGACGGGCCCAGGCTGGATTCGAACTCTCCAGCTCAGGTGTACATGGCTGGCGCCTCAGCCACTTGAGTGACAGGCGCCGAGCCAGATTTATTTTTGTTTTTTTCAATATGCCTTAAGATCAGACGGTTTCCTTCATTAAATGTTTCCTACATTAATAGTTTACTGAACTATTAACCTTAAATGTAATAGTTTAATAATCTATAGTCATTAAACTATAGGTTTTTTAAGCTTGCAATTCCTGAGTGTAAATTGTCTTTTCCTCTTTTTTATGCCTCTATCAAGTATGTTCTAACCACTAAGTAAGAAGGGCATCATCTAGGGAGTCGGAGCCATGCCTCCTCTCTCTCTCTCTCTCTCTCTCTCTCTCTCTGTCTCTCTTTAACTTGCACGGAATACAAGTGTTATAAGTGGACTTGCCTATTGCATTCTTACTTCCTTCTAACCTCATGATTGCTCTAGGTGGGGACCCCTACCCCTCAAACTAGGACCGCAAGACTCATAATTCTCCTTCACCATGAGTTCTTATATACTTTTGGCGGTTCTCTCATGGCTGCTCTGAGCTATTGGTTGTCAGACAGACCCGATTTGTTTCACTTGTAAACAAAGTGCTTAAGCCACTGTTGATTTTTGTGGCAGCTCAGTTGCTTAGAGCAAGGTGCTAATGAGACTCAGGTCATAGGTCTAAGCTCTGAGTAGATTGGTAAGCTTTGCTCTGGCTCATGGCCACAGACCCTGACTCTTCCTTGCCAGCTGTCTTGCACAACAGAGCAGGGGGTCTAGATAAGAAAAGGCAAATCTATCATCTCTGCTAGAAAGACAGCTCCTGTCAAACATATGTCAGTCACCTTTTCATTGGAAGAACAGCGCGTTAGTAGTAGCTTCATAGCTAATGGAGACATGTCTGAGTCTTTTCTTAAAACAACTAGTGATTGTATGGGTTGTCTGAAATTTAGACTTCTCACATTTTAAAGGATGTCTTTTTAGTTTGTAAAAGATTACGGTTCTCAGTCACAGATTTTTTAAGTGTGCCGCGGAAGTTTAACTATAGGTTGAAGTGTGCCATGAGATAAAAGGATTCTTAATATGCCCTGGAGTAGAAGAGTGAGTTTTAGAAGTCAAATTTGATAAAGCATCAACTAGGAAAAAAAAAAAAAACCCTGCAAAATTGTTGTTATAAAGAAGTCTGTCGGCTCAGTGCCTGTGACTCAACGGGCTAAGGTGCCAGCCGTGTACACCTGAGCTGGCGAGTTTAAATCCAGCCCGGGCCGGCCAAACAACAATGACGGCTGCAACCAAAAAATGGCCCGGCGTTATGGTGGGCGCCCGTAGTCTCAGCTACTTGGGAGGCAGAGCCAAGAGACTCACTTGAGCCCAGGAATTGGAAGTTGCTGTGAGCTGTGATGCCATTGTACTCTATCCAGGGTGACAGCTTGAGGCTCTGTCTCAAAAAAAAAAAAAAAGAAAAGAAAAAGAAATCTGTCAATTTTGGGAAATGCCTCTCCAGGCCCCTTCCTCCCAACCAACTCCTCCTAAAAGAAGAGACAATACATAGGTACATACATAGACGGACGGATGAATGTAATAGTGCTAGAAAAAGCACTTTTCTAGAAAAGCACACATATGCTCTTTACGGGAGAATTTTAGCAGGTAATATTTTACAAAGGACTCAACAGATAATTGAATAGTTTTCCCTTTAGGGGCTTAGTTTTAACAGCCTCAGTTACTCTCACCAGGAATTTAGACAATTTCTTTGTGATATGTTTGAGTCAGTAGATAATCTGATTCTATTGTGACTTCAATTCTTTTTTTTTTTTTTTTGGAGACAGAGCCTTAAGCTGTCACCCTGGATAGAGTGCGTGGCATCACAGCTCACAGCAACCTCTAATTCCTGGGCTCGAGCGAGTCTCCTGCCTCCGCCTCCCAAGTAGCTGGGACTACAGGCGCCCGCCACAATGCCCGGCCATTTTTTGGTTGTAGCCGTCATTGATGTTTGACAGGCCGGGGCTGGATTCGAACCCGCCAGCTCAGGTGTACGTGGCTGGCGCCTTAGCCCGTTGAGCCACAGGCGCCAAGCCTGTGACTTCAATTCTTAACTTACATGGCATAAAGCAAAGGGGGAAGAGTGTGTGTGTGTGTTTTACGTCCCGACAGCATTGCAGGCCCAATGGTAAGCTTTTTGGCTGATAGTGGATCGCAGAGTCTGGTGTGTGTATCAGTGGTGGACCAGGCACAAACACTTAATTTCTATAGCCATTCTTATATTTTGATGTGCACTGGGAGGGGGGGAACCTTACTGCTTCAGATATGTTACTTAAGGTGAGTTTCTTTTTACATACTTAAAAAAAAAGAATAAAAGTGAGCCAAGTTTAAAAAATTATTAAGAAAATAATAGCACTGATAGGTAAATGAAGCAAAATTCCTGTAGATGGTCTAGGAATGATTAAGGTTTGGGAAACATTCATTGACTTGCACCCTGTGGCAGAAGAAACTGTAGACCTTTAGAAACAGGCAGAGGTATTGGAAAGATTCAAGCACCTAATGCATAGGGAGAAGATGAGTAAGTTGTGTTTCTTAAGCTCTTATTTATTTGTTGGGTGTAGGCTTAGGTGGGGTAATAAGAATTGTGTTTACAACAGATCTTTGATACATACATGTAAGGCGGCCTTATCAATGAGTCATGAGCAGACAATTCTTAGAAGTTGTATGGAAAAGGAGTGGGAGAAGTAGAAGAGAAGACGACTGGCATTCACTCATTTGTTTATTCATTAATTCAACCCCTGTTTCTGAGTAACTGCTGTGTGTCAGGCACTCTTCTACGCGTTGGGCATGCAGCAAAGAGCAAAACAGATAATCCTCTGTCCTCATGAAATTCATTTATTTGTCGTAGGAAAAGATAGATAATATATAAGTAAATATATAGCTTGTCAGCTGGTGATAATGGAGGAAAATAAAGCAGAGTAAGGGAGTTAGAGAGTGGTGGGTGGCAAGGCAATGCTGCTATTTTAAATAGTTTGATTAGGGAAGACCTCCTCCCTGCAAGAAAGTGACATTTAATTCAACCTCTAAAGGAAGTGTGTATACTATGCGTGGAGGAGCGTTCCAGATGAGGGAACAGCAAATGCAAGGTGCCTGACCAAGAGAGTGTGCTCTGGTGTATTGAGAAACCGACAGGAGGCCAGTGTGGGTGGAGTGGATGGAAGGGGTGGGGAAAGTAGTGAGAGGTAAGGACAGAGACTGGGAGGACATGGCCAGTCCTCCAGAGATATTGTAAGGACACTGTCTCACTGTCTTTGCCAAGAGTGATGGGACTTCTTTGCAGGGGAGGCACATGATTTGATTTAATGTTTTAACAAGATGTTTCCAGTTATTATATTGAGAATAAGCTCAAGGCAGCACTAAGGAGGCAGCTGGAAGGGTATTGCTATAAAACAAGGCAAGAGATATGATGGCTTAGACCAGAGGGGTTGGTGGGCAAAGTGTAAGAAGGGGACAGATTCAGGATATATTTCCAGGTAAAGCCAATAGAATTTGTTGATGAGGCCGAATGTGGTGGCTCGCCCCTGAATCCCAGCACTCTGGGAGGCCAAGGCAGATGGATTGCCGGAGCTCACAGGTTTCAAGACCAGCATGAACCAGAGCGAGACCCTGTCTCTAAAACTAGCTGGGCATTGTGTTGGGCACCTGTAGTCCCAGCTACTCAGGAGGCTTGAGGCAATAGAATCGCTCAAGCCCAAGAGTTAGAGGTTGCTGTGAGCTATGATGCCACGACATTCTACCTAGGGTGAGAAAGTAAGACTCTGTTTCAAAAAAAAAGAATTTGTTGATGAACTTGATTCAGGGTATTAGAAAAAGGAAAGGCTTCAAGGATATTGGCCTGAGTAACTGGAGGGATGGATGGAGTTATCTTTTACTGAGATGAATAGAAGTATTAGGAAGAGAGTAAAGGGAAGAGGTGATACATGGTAGAAGTAAACCTCATATTTTGTAAACCTATTTTTATTCAAAATGGCTCCTGTTCCTGGCCTGATGCTTACTTTCACTCTGAATTTGTTACTGCACATTTCCTGGAATACTTCTTTAAAAACTATAAATAAAGTGGTCATAATACAACTCATTTTATTCAGATTTTGAAAAAGCTTCCTTCATAAGCAGTTGGCTTCTAAACAGCAATGTATGCTGCCAGTTTGGTGACTAATTGGGTTAGAGGTTAACAGCAAAACATTCTTATAAACATCAATGGGAGTGGTGTAATCAAATGAAAGCTTGTATTAGGCAAAGATTCAAAGAATGGGAATGACTAAAAACCATGTTACAAGCCAAGTCAACATTAAGAGTTTTAACTTTGAGAGGAAGGGACATTACCCTTGGAAATAACTGTCCTAGCTTGATGTTCCCTACTTAATATTTGTGGTCAAGTTTTTAAAATGCAAGCATTGCCATCAAAATACCACTTTTTAACCATGAAATTGACCACCTTTTAAAACTTAGACAGTCTGTGACTTACTTTCTGTTATGGTAATTGGACATTCCTTCTTTGGCCAAAAAAATAGAAAGTTAAATGTGCCTTTCAGCCAAGAGGACCACATCTCTATCTCCATAGGCCAGGTGATGGAATTGGTCAGTTTCCTCTATTGAATTATTTTCTTTCAACTTGGTTCTAATTAAGAGTTTGGGGGCATAAACTATTTCATAACATCTGAAAGTTTAAAGATCTAATATTGGAATTTTGGGGATGATACAGGAGGTCTCTGTATCTAAACTAAAATATAAATCTCTTTTATTATAGGAAAATCATTCCACACTTCCCCCCCTTTGCCAGTTCCCTTGTGTGCCTGCCCCTAAATTTAATGGAAAGGATTTCCTAAGCCAGTCTAGGGTTAGTCTTATTCATTCTTCTCAATAATATAATTTCTTTTCCATAATCATCACAAAGGCACCAGTAACTAGTGACTGGCAGAGAAAAAGCATTTCGGAAAGCTATACCTAGAAATTGAGTCACTTTTATTGCCTAAATTTTTTTCACAGAAAACCGTAGTTTCTGTTGGATGAGCATTTACTGTAAAAGCAAATTATTAAAGGGTGGAAACTATCTATCCAGGTTGGTATATGGGAGGATTTCTGAACTGGATTATCTATTCCTTTGTATTTTCAAAGTTCTTTAACAATAATTTTTATAGCACTCAGAGTATTATCACTAATTTTAGGCATCATTCTATTCCAATAGACTGGGGAGTCTTTTATAATATAGTACCTGATATACATTCCTTGAAAGACTATATTAAGTGCTCATTATGTGCTTGAAATAGCGTGCATGTAGGAGCCAGAGTAGTGGGCAGAATGGATACAGCTCGTATCATATGAGCTTTTAGACCATGACAAGGTGGAGGGCAAGGAAACAAGTAAGACAGATAACCATGTGGTTACAAGGTATGCAGGGTGCAGTGAATGCACACATACACACGTATACACATATACATAATAATTATAATACGTGCATTGGGAATACTCAATAGTTACTGAATTAGGCTTTGAGATTATATAGACACTTAAGGTTTTAGACTAGTCAAGAATGGGATTTGTTACTATTTAAAGGAAAATACCATTGTATTCCTACTCCCTATAGGAGAAAATACAAATATGTATTTGTTGAATGACTTTTAATAACCTGACTCAGGTCTTTTCTTGGGTCTATGCCTCTGTACATGTCGGGTGTGTTCGGGCATCTTCAGCCTTTCAAGACCAAGCCTAAGTGTAATCAATCTCAGAGCAGCTTTAGAGCAAAGACCATGTCACATCTGTCAAATCCTAGAGCTTGGTCCACCACTTCACAGGAGGGCATGATACAGAAGTTGGTATGATGTATGAATGAATCCATTTAGGTTCCTTCCTCAATGTATACCTCAGACTTCTATCCTGGCTTTGCCACGAAACAGGTAAAGGAGCAACCTAGCTCTGTGTCCCATTCCTTTATTTTGGGGAGATTTACTCTTTCTCTTCTCACAGGGTTGTGAGGATCAAATGAAGTAAGAGTTAAGCATATTTAATAAAGGAAAGCAGTGGAATCATCATAATCAACATCGATACTGCTGCACTACTAATTTCTCTTTGTATTACATAGGCCAGAAATATAATTACAAAATCTTCCTGAGGACGTCATTGTTCTAGGTTTGACCTAGATGTTGATGCAATGAACAGTTCTCTACCAATTAGTGTGTTGGTTCAGTCAGGTGCTTGACAAAGGCCCCTTTCAGGCTTCTGTACATTACTTCAAGCCCCTCCCCCTATTCCCCATAGTACAGACTGCTAATGAATTAGGAGTCATATCTGTCAACTGGCAAGGAAACGCCCAGAGCAGATCCCTGTTGAGTGAGACCTCACTGTTTCTGTGGGTATAAAGAAACCTCTCAGGAGAGCCTGAATGATTCAGGAAATCTGAACTGGGGAGCCAGCGGCTCAGCAGGGGGTTGGCTCTGCTTAGCCAACTAGAGCCTTCTGTAAGAAACTTTTTTTTTTTGGCTCTGGCAGACTTGTCGGAGAAATTAAAAATCTCCTTTTTAAAAACCAGGTCATTTAAAATCTTTTCTGAGTCAGAAATCTGAGTAAGTCGTGACGGGCTGGGTTATTGATTAGGGGGAACTGGGAGGCCTCAAGGGAGCCCAGGTTATTTCAGTACCCCATCTGCCCAGCCCTCACCACTCACCCTTCCTCAGGTTTCTTTCCCATGCTGGCTTGGAATGGTTTCTGCTTTTCCTACCCAGATGCCTTTGTTTATAAGCATTCACCCCCACTGCAGCAGGTTCAGAAGCCTGGCAGCTTCCGCAGTGATCTTTGCCCTTGGATCTTGTGCTCTCTAGCCTGGGAATTATTCAGACCAAGTGGTCTTGTGCTGCTTTCCAGGGCTTGTAGTAGAAGAGACCCTCTTGACTGCCCTAAGCTCAGGAGAGAGACTTCACAGGCTTACGTAAGCTAACTCAAATAATGAGTCAGACTTCTGAACTCATCAACAAAAGTGCTCCAGGAAAAAAAAAATGATTGACCTGGCATTTTATTATTTGAAAATTCCTTTTAGCTGGCAGTCATCTATTTCACTGGGGTAATAATAATGAGTGTACAATGCAAAACTCAAGGAAAAGTGAATTACATTTTTTGTGTAACTGTAATATCAAATATTTTACTCTGCTTAAATTTTTGAAAGTGTTAATCCTACTCTATAAACCAGGATATCTGAATGAAGCAAGTATCTATTGTTTGTGCCAGATACAAAAGCTTACTTTCTCTTTCTTTCTTTCTTTGAGACAGAGTCTTAACTATCTTGCCCTCCCTAGAATGCCCTGGCATCGCAGCCCACAGCAACCTCAAACTCTTAGGCTTAAGCGATTCTCCCAGCCTCCCAAGTAGCTGAGACTACAGGTGCCTGCCACAACGCCTGCCTATTTTTTTTTTTTTTTTGTAGTTGTCATTGTTGTTTGGCAGGCCCGGGCTGGGGTTCGAACCCGCCAGCCCTGGTGTATGTGGCCAGTGCCCTAATGGCTGAGCTATGGACGCTGAGCCACTTTCTCTTTCTTTGGTTAAATTATCATTTACTTGTTAGATAAGTAACTTTCTTGTTTTTTTTTTGGAAACAGAGTCTCAAGCTGTCACCCTAGGTAGAGGGCCATGGTGTCACAGCTCGCAGCAACCTCAGACTCTTGGGCGTAAGCAATTCTCTTGCCTCAGCCTCCCAAGTAGCTGGGACTACAGGTGCCTGCCACAATGCCCGGCTACTTTTTTTTGTTGTTGTTGTTGCAGTTGTCATTGCTGTTTTAGCTGGCTGAGGCCAGGTTCGAAGCTGCCAGCCTTGGTGTATGTGGCTGGCACCCTACCCACTGAGCTACCGGCGCCGCCAAGATAAGTAACTCTTTAAAAGTCTATTATATCCTGATGCTACATTTAGGCCCTGAAGAGACTATATAAAGAATAAGACACACTTCCCCTCTTAAGAAGCTTGTATGATTGAATGAATAAAATTTTTGTATATAAAACAGAGAATGCTAGATATGGTTTGGTTGGTAATCATGTGTAATGGTCTGTGATTTCACTTTAAATTAGTGTGATGAATGCAGGAAGAAAGAGATGAAAAATAAATATTATTTAGTAAAATCTACTACTACAGAAGAAATATTTTTAATATTTGTTGTTCTCCTGTTAGGAAGAACAATTTTGAATCACTGGTTTAGTTGGTGATGGAGAGCCTGGATTTTAACCTTAAAATTCTTAGTTCATTTCTGTTACTTGTCATGTGAACTTAACTTTTTGAAGAAAGAAATCTTTAGCTTTAATACATAGTTGTTAAACCTTTAGATTTTACAGCTCCTTTCTTAAAAAATTAAGACATCAAATCAGCAAGTATTTATTGAGCACTGACCTTGGGCCAATGCTTGTACATTTTTTTAGTTTTTAGACAACAGTAAAGTAATACTTGAATAATACCTCTTAGATGACTTTGATAAGTACAAGATGGTGAGTTAAACTTTTAGCCAAAAACCTTTGTTTTCCCTTGCTGAGTATTTTTCACTTTTGTTATGTGGTAGAACTTGGAGCTCAAAATGTTCAGATAGTTTCTATTTAAGTAGCATTCTCACCATAGTCAGGATTTGTTTAGTGATTTATAATTAATTATTATTAGATAAAATTTTTTGGAGCCTTTTGGGATCTTTCCTGGGAAATACTACGTAGGACTAGGTGGTAGTGGTTTAAGCCTTGTCTCTTATATCTGACACATCTTTCATGATTTTATGCCTGTTTCTATCAGAGATTCTTCACCTCTTAATGAATTTGAAAGTAACCATTTATCTTGAATGAAATTAGTTTCTTCTACCTAGAGCTGGGAGTTTAGATTTCTAACTAGAATGTCTGATCTATGTTATGTGCCTGCCAAAAAAATCCCAAAATACTGGCTGCCTGAGTTCTGGCTAATGTTTCCAGGCGCTCTGTTTTGAAAACACTCCGTTTCTACCCTGTGTTACAGATACTTTTGCATACAGTGAAATCCTGTGATAAATATTTTTTCAGTGGACATAAAGTATTTCAAAAATAAACCAATGGCAATATTATCATTAGTCATACGTTGACTGAGTGCCACCAGTGTATTCATCATCATATACAGGATGTAGTCCAAGACACAATCCCTATTTAGTGGTTTCATAGTCTAATTATCTGTGAAATGGTCATGTCAAGAAATCCAAGAAACCATCAGTTGGGCAAATTGTTTGCAATTATGATTAATAACCTGCTATGGATAATTAATGGGGAAATAGATATGGCTCCTAATGGGCTGTTAGTTTCAGATCTATAAGCAGTCTGTGTGTATTCAAAAGAATTCACATGAAATAAAATAATAATTCTTATCACTGCCTTCTAGGTTTAATTCTTTAATGTGTTTTAACCCATTCAAGAAAAAAGTGAGCACAAGTAGGTGATAATCCACCTTTCCTTTCCTTTCCTTTCCTTTCCTTTCCTTTCCTTTCCTTTCCTTTTCCTTCCTTCCTTCCTTCCTTCCTTCCTTCCTTCCTTCCTTCTTTCTTTCTTTCTTTTTTTTTTTTTTTGAGACAGAGCTTTATTTTGTCATCCTCTGTAGAGTGCTATGGCATTTTAGCTCACAACAACCTCAAACTCTTGGGTTCAAGTGATTCTCTTGCTTCAGCCTCCCAAGTAGCTGGGAGTACAGGCACCCACCACAACGCCCAGTGATTTTTAGAGCTGAGGTCTCATTTTGGCACAGGCTGTTCTTGAACCTGGGAACTCAGGCATTCCACCTGCTTGGCCTCCCAGAGTGCTAGGATTACAGAAGTGAGCCACCGGGTGGCGCCTGTGGCTCAAAGGAGTAGGGCACCAGCCCCATATACCAGAGGTGGCCGGTTCAAACCCAGCCCCTGCCAAAAACCATAAAAACAAAACAAAACAGAAGTGAGCCACCAGGAGGCTGAGGCAAGTGAATTGCTTGAACCCAGGAGTTTGAGATTGCTGTGAGCTATGATGCCACACCACAGCACTCTACCCAGGGTGACAAAGTGAAACTGTCTCAACCAAAAAAAAAAAAAAAAGATTGGGTCTACACAATGCAAATATCTGTTTAAATTCAGTTTCCAGATTGGTGTTTTGTGGGTAAAAATATTTATAAGAATTGTATTTTATTTTGACTCACAAAGACTTAGCTAAAATGAGTAAGATATAAAAATCTATATAATTGAATAGAAAATTTTCTTCGACATACAGGTACAATTTTTTGGGTAGCTTTTAAGAATGAAAGAAAACGGTTTCATTTTCATAGAAGCTCTTTTATTTGATGTTATAGGAATGAGTTGGTTAATCAAAAATGTTGATTAAAAGAATAAAAAATGTGCACACTCTAAATACATGTATTTCATTATTCTTCATTACATTATTTCCCCACCCCACCCCCCAGTGGTAAGACAGAATTTATTTACAGAAAAGAATACAGAAAACACTGAAGCTCCTGGTAGAGGGAGAGAATTCAAGTGGGGAGAGAGAAGCTCTCTCCGTTTCTCTCCCGGTCTTTCCCCATCTCCTCCTTTAGCCCTTTAGTCTCAGGGTATATATAGGTGTATGGGTTCCTTGGCCAGGAAACGAATGAATACAGTCCCTTCTGCCAGGGGCAAGGTGAATGAGTGTATCAATGAATGGATGCAGTCCATTCATGGAAATGAGGCCTAGGAAATTCACAATAAACTTACCTAGGCATAGGAAATGAGGATTCAACAAAATGTGCACACTCTGTATCTTAAACATTTATTAATATTTTAGCTTTTACAATATATCATGTATTTGCATTTGCCAGTTGTTTGATGAAGGCTGCAGGCTTTTCCTTGAGCATGGGCTGGAGTGTCCCTCTTTTTTCTCTCAGCCTCAGTTTTGTTTTTTTGTTTTTTTTTGTAGAGACAGAGTCCCTGGTAGAGTGCTGTGGTGTCACAGCTCACAGCAACCTCCAACTCCTGGGCTTAGGTGATTCTCTTGCCTCAGCCTCCCAAGTAGGTTGGACTACCAACACCTGCCACGACGCCCATCAATTTTTTTTGTTGCAGTTTGGCAGGACCGGCTTCGAACCTGCCACCCTTCTTGGTATATGGAGCTGGCCCCCTACCCCCTGAGCCACAGGTGCTGCCCAAGCCTCAGTTTGTTTTATTTTTTTGGTAGAGACAGAGTTTTGCTTTATCGCCCTCAGTAGAGTGCCTGCCGTGGCGTCACACAGTTCACAGCAACCTCCAACTCCTGGGCTTAGGCAATTCTCTTGCCTCAGCCTCCCGAGTAGCTGGGACTACAGGCGCCCGCCACAACGCCCGGCTATTTTTCTGTTTTGCAGTTTGGCCGGGCCGGGTTTGAACCCGCCACCCTCTATATGGGGCTGACGCTCTACTCGATGAGCTACAGGCGTCGCCCTAGCCTCAGTTTTTTTTAAAGGCACTTGTAAAGCAATCCACATGTGGAATTCTTCTAGATTGTAATTTCTCCCTGTATTTTGTAGTTTTTTTCACTAGTAATCAAATCTGTCTCGACACTCAAAACTAAGTGCCTATAAAGACTGCAACTCTTTTTGTCCACATAGTTTATTGGATGTTAGAAAACAATGTTTAATTAAGGTACTTAATTATAGTAACAAACATAACTGCCATTGCCAGGTTTGAGAACAAATGAAAGCACAGAACTCAACAGGTGGAAATAGCAATACACGGGCATTCTGGACAATAGCTTATTAGCCGCTAGTGTTGAGGATTTTGTGGGGAAATAAAGAGCTGAGCTTGCTGATTTTTATGTGGTGGTCAGTTAGAGGCCTTTGTTTTCTTTATCTGAGGCTCTTGCCAAATTGGCTCCAAAGGAACATTTCCTGTTCCTGAATGAATACTTGCTTAAGTGCTGTGTATTCCCATCATCACAGCTTCTCCCACCCCTTGCCACCCATGTGTCCTGCCTGTACTCTGTAGTTGGTTCCTGCTTGAAATCTCTCTTGCTTTTCATTTTAAAGTTTGCATCAAAACTCACCTCCTTATAGAAGCCCTGTGAATGGACTCTACTCACCTTTTAAATTTCTGTTGATAATTTATGTTCTATCTATATAGATTTAATGTGTTGGGTTTTTTTTGTTTGTTTTTTTTTGAGACAGAGCCTCAAGCTGTCACCCTGGATAGAGTGCCGTGGCATCACAGCTCACAGCAACCTCCAATTCCTGGGCTCAAGCGAGTCTCCTGCCTCTGCCTCCCAAGTAGCTGGGACTACAGGCACCCGCCA
>CAUYRH010143471.1:0-10775 GCA_963574655.1 Perodicticus potto | reverse complement strand
GCCCTAGCCCGTTGAGCCACAGGCGCCGAGCCAGTGAGTGGGTTTTAAAAGCAAATTTCAGAGTCTGTGCTCTTAATCACTACATGATTCCTTTCCGAGTGCAAATCCAAAGATAAAGGTCACATCTGCTTCCATGTTTTCCCATTCTTCACTCCTGCGGTCAGAGTACATGGTCAACAGCTTGAACACGGCCCTGCCAACATTCTTAGTTCCCTTTCCCGGGGTGTGTCCATTATACTCACAAGGCAAAACTCCCAGCTCCAGTCCATCAGATTAGTGGTACACTGTAACTGCTCTTGCACATGGGGTGCTGAATAATGCTGTAATTATGAGGCCATGGCCACCGCCGTCCAGGGTGCACAGAACTCTCAGCAGCAGGCTGCCCGTCTGTTCCTCAAGTGCTTTCTGGCCCACTCCCCACGCTGCCCTCCCACTTCACTCTGCTTAGGCCTCCTCCCCACCACACACTCAGTACTGAACCCGGACCCTATTTCACTGAGCAAAACAAGCACTGGGTTGATCCTTCCTCCTTTTCTGAACACCCCTACCTCAATGTCAAATGATATTACCACCCACGGCTTCTTTCGTTCCCAGATTGGGAAGAGATGCCCTCATTCCCAAGTGAGGCAAGTCCATCCCTCATCTTGTGCTCGGGACCCCTTCTCATTTGGCCTCCTTCGTGGATCAGTGTTTTTAAAACGTCCAGAGATCCATTAAAAAAAAAGTGTTTAACATTCTCCCAACCCGTCCTGCGTCTGCCCGGCGTGTGAGCTCAGGGCTGGGATGTTCGTGCACAGTGCTGCTCGTGTGGCTCTTGCTTAGCTGGCACCAAATGCAGGAGAATGATTCTCAGTGCCCCGTGATAAGCTCAAATCACAAACTTTTCAGCTCTTTGGGTACAAGGCAATTTCAAATTTTAACCTATGTCTTTTAAATCATTTTTACCATAATTAAAAGTTGCTATTTTCTTTTCCAGTTACAGAGCAGTGATCTAATTCAAATCTTTCAGAAAATTATCTAATTGTATTTCTTTCTTGAAAAGAATAATTTTTGCAACCACAGGGAGTCATAAGTATAGATCTACCCTGATGTTGCCCCTTCTCCCCATGGCCCATATCTGATCAAATCTGTGTGCAGGATGTGAAAAAGGTACTAAGGGACTAATTCCCCTAGGGAGAGGTCAAGGGGGGTCACGTCTATGTTTCTTAAGACGTGTGCATTCTCTCTGTCATTTACTCAGTCTTTGAAAAATGGTTGTTGAATTCCTAGGGAGAGTCAGGCCCTAAGGAAAACACACACTAAACCTGCCCTTAAGAACTGGGCCCATCAGCCCATGAAGGGACTCACAGACTGTGGCATATGTGTACCATGGAGACTTTACAGCTTTTGTGTTTACCTAGAGCTGAAACACATTCTTCTTAGTAAAGCAAGAATGAAAAAAAAGTATCCAGTGTACTCAATACTAATATGAAACCAATATATAAACAACTACATGCCCATAGGAAGGAAAAACACAAGTGTATTTAGCAGGGTGGGGGGGAGGAGGCGGAAAGGCAGTCGGCGGGCTCTCACCCAGTCTGCACGCCCCCAGAGTGAAGGGCTCAACTACAACTTGAACTTTACCTCGGAAACAAAAACAGCGTGACCTAAACATGTGTTCCCTTGTATTAATCCTAAATAGAATTTTAAAAGAAGAGCTAGTTGGGGATCCAACATCGTTATAGTCATCATAACACAGATCCACAGTCCCTTGGCTGTAGTTCCAAAGTCCAAATGACTGAAAATCAAAAGCATTTTCAGAAGTTTGGCAGTAAGTCTGATCAGACTGATTTGAAACTATTTATAGACTTTATTCCAATAATTTAAACACAACCCAGGTATTCAGACATATCTATCCCTCAAAAATATAATACTAACATGTTAAATTTATAGTGTGCTGCCCCAGATTCGATGGGGAGGTGTTATGAATAAGAAAATTCTAAATTTTGAAACACCTCTGGCTGCAAGAGTTTATATATATGGATCCTGCGGAGAGATGGCGGTGAGGAAGAGACAGTGCCTGAGAACTGCACTGGGCGTGAGAGACCATGCACCGTACTCTAGACATGTCGTCTCCTGGAGGCCCTGGGACAGCCCAGTGGAGTAGGCACTGTGGTCCCATCCGACAAATCAAGAAAAGGGCCTCCACTAGCTTAAATAACATGTTCAAGGCAGCGGCATCGCCAGGAGTCAAACTGGCACCTGCTGACGCACGCACCCTGATGCGTGGACCAACGCCGTCTGGGAGTGAGTGAGAGATCTGGGTCTGCACGTGGTTATCACTCACTCACAGGTCAGGAAAGCTGCGGACATACCCACACAGCTATGTCGCCTCACATGTTTCGGAGTCACAAAGAAATGCGCTTACTGTATAGGGGCTGAGGGAGCGTGTGAAGGGGAGGTGGAGACCCAGCGAGCTCATTCTTCAGGGTCAGGGTCATCTTACTTGCAAGCTGTGAGCATGTTTAGTCTACTCAGCTGGAGGGGAAACACGAGTTTCTACGTCTCTTCTCCCAGGCTGCTCCCTGGGTGACGACCAAGCTGGGGTCCATGGTCACGTGGGGCCTGTCCCTCTGGGATTGAGGTTGAGTCTCTGGACTTAGAGCCCGCACACAGGCCCCAGCTTGTGAAGCTCAGTGTCCAGACCGCCAGCCCCAGAGGTTGTACTATGGATCCTGTCTGTTCTTGGTGATTGGACATCAGTTTTTTTCATATGTCTTGGAACAGTGACAAGGATTTATCTTGGCTTTTTCAGGGCTTGGAAGGGCCTAGTTTTCTATGGGGCTTACAGAACGCTGTCCTTTCTCCTCTCAGGGCATGAAAAACGTTTCTATCCCCATTTGTTCTGATGACATGTTTGTTTCTTCCTTTGGAAGGAGCCTGCACATGGGAAGGTTTGGCCCCTAATCTGGTACGGCAGAGTGCTGTTAGTGCTTCTGTGGAAGTGAAAGGGTGTTGTCTGCACTCTAGGCTCTGGGGCGAGAAAAGGGAACAAGGGAACAAAGGAACGCTCAGACTGGGGCCATAATACCAGGTGGGAACAGGAAAAGGTTTTCCACTGGGCCAGTCCGGCACAGGGCACTCCCGCGCCGGCTGGACGGGCTGGAGATCAGACAGGCCGGGCTACTCCAGACGCACCACTGGTGGGCCTGTGACTGTCTCACCTGCCTCTGTCTGATGAGGGGGATGAACTAGATTGTCTTCAACACCCCTTCTTGCCGGGTAAATCTTTGTGTCTATGATTCTAAGCTTTTCACTTCACACTTAAAATATTTAAGTTACAAAGCCACAACAGGTTATAATTTTTTTTTAAGTGGAACCCAGAGATTGGGAAGTGTTGTGTATGTGACAGAGATTCAGGCGGTGAGCAGTGGATGCGGCTCCGGGTCCTGCTCTGAGCTGACTGCTCTGAGGAGCAGCCCTAACCTCTAATGAGTTTGACAAGCTCCCCCATGATGCGTCCGCTTCACCTGCCCAGCTGGCACGGAGCTGGCATCAGCCGGCTGCCTGCCTAAGGATAATTGCCACCTAGCTGACTGGAGGCTGTCCTTTTGTGAGCACCTAGAGTGGGGAAATTACTGGGCTGTCTAGTTTCAGAGCTGAGGCAGGTGGGGGCGCGTTCCCTCCTACTCAGGTCTGTTCTTGTGAGCAGAAAGTGCCGGTGAGAGCAGCTGGGAACCACGGGATGTCTCTTTGGGTAGCCAGAGTGGGTAGCACTTTGTCAATGGGCCATGGCTTTGCAGATACACAGAGCTCTTTCACAGCTGGGGCAGGGTGGGATATTACATTGCAAGGGGACTCTAGAAGTGTGAGATGGCATGTTATTGCATTTAAAATTTCATTCATTTAAAAATCACAAAACAGTGTAAATACCACCATGCTTACTTAACTGTGGGGCCTGAGTGATGTTTGATCTGACTATAGGAGCAGCTTCCTTTTTTTTTTTTGAGACAGAGTCTCAGTATGTCCCCCTTGAGTGCTGTGGTGTCACAGCTCACAGCAACCTCAAACTCTTGGGCTCCAGCGATTCTTTTGCCTCAGCCTCCCAAGTAGCTGGGACTACAGGCACCCACCCTACAGGCAATGCCCAGCTATTTTTTTGAGACAAGGTCTTGCTCTTGCTCAGGCTGATCCTGAACCCCTAAGCTCAGGCAATCCACCAGCCTCCGCTTCCCAAGTGCTGGGATTACAGGCATGAGCCACTGTGCCTGGACCAGGAGCAGCTTGTGATGCACCCCTCATTCCTGAAATGCACAAGTCGCCTCCACAGGCCAGGGCAGAGGGGTAGTCTGGGCTGCTGACAGGAGCTTCTTCTGATGTACCCCTCATTCCTGAAACACACGAGTTGCCTCTGTGGGTCAGGGCAGCTAGAGACTGGGCTGCCTGTGTGAGCTGGGTTTGTCCTCTGCCCTGGGGGGCTGGTTAAAGGGAGACAGGTCTATGGGGAGGAGATCACAGTACAACATGAGGCAGGGTGGAGGGCACTGTGGTAGTGGCAGGTGAAAAGTGCTTCTGAAGCACAAAGGGGATATTTAGCTGGATTTACTGAAATGTGTGTGGGTGTGCCTGATGAGTGGGCCTTCCCTCATCTAAAGATTAGTACTGTGCACACTTACTAGATGGCAGGTGTGGTGAAGTGGCACAGTCCCCTGCACCCTTGTAAGGTGAATCAGTCTCATTTGTGCTCCTTGAGGTAGGAGGCCCTGAGAAGGAACATTTCCAGTCCTTGGGCTAGATGTGAGTTTTGGGGGATATTCCCCCCCAGCTCGCAGAAGCAGACTTGCTGAAAAATGCAGGCCGTTATGCCCTAAAGGAAAGAATGTGCCAGAGGGCCCCATCAAGTCGCAGCTGGGGACTGATCACTTGCCTGGGGCAGTGGTCCATTGCACTTTGTTCCCTACCTCAATTTACACAATAACTTTCAGTTAATCAAAATGGGAAGTGGGCAAACAGAACAGACAACCTGGTGCCTTTGTGGTTTGTTTATCTCCAACCAGGACATTCTTTTTTCTTTCTTTCTTTTTTTTTTTTTTAATGTCAATTTTACATTTAATGTCATGCAGAGTAAGTGATGACAGGATAGTATTCTGAAAATAATGTTTTTAGAGAACATAGGAAACAATTCATTAGCCTTTTACACTTTCCCCAAAGAACAAGCTCATTAATGAAATAATTTTTTTTTTTTGCAGTTTTGGCTGGGAGGGGTTTGAACTCACCACCTCTGGTATATGGGGCCAGCACCCTACTCCTTTGAGCCACAGGTGCTGCCCCCAAGCAGGAAATTCTTAACTTAGAAAGGCATGCTTTACTGCATTAATGCTGACAAGGAATTTTTATGACAGTTTTTGTTAACCTTTTGTGTTCTTTATTCTTGGATATTGTTATCTGATGATTTGGGGTATATAAGAATCTTAGTAGGCTTGGAGCCTGTGGCTCAACAGGCTAAGGTGCCAGCCACGTACACCTGAGCTGGCGGGTTCGAATCTAGCCCGGGCCCGCCAAGCAACAATGACGGCTGCAACCAAAAAAAAAAAAAAATGGCCTGGCGTTGTGGCGGGTGCCTGTGGTCCCAGCTACTTGGGAGGTGGAGGCAGGAGACTCACTTGAGCCCAGGAGTTGGGGGTTGCTGTGAGCTGTGATACCACAGCACTCTATCCAGGGTGACAGCTTGAGGCTCTGTCTCAAAAAAAAAAAAAAAAAAAGAATCTTAGTAAAGATGGGTTGTTGCTGAGAGCCTGAGTGAGCCTCAGTCTTCCCTTTTCAGATAATTCATTTTGCCTGCGGTGCTTTCCTCTGCATCGCAGACCAAGTAAGCTAGTGGACAGGAACGTCGTGGGGTTGGAATGCTCTCCTCATTGGCTCTGGGCAGACTTGTGGGAGTGAGAACAGAGTGAGGCTCACTGGGCCATGGGTTTGTCAAACATGGCTTTTACAATTTTGAGGCATGTTCCTTCTATGCCTACTTTGTTGAGGGTTTTTATCATGGAAGCATGCTGGATTTTGTATTTATTACTGCATCTTTTGAGATAATTATATGATCTTTGTTTTTGCTTTTGTTTATGTGGTCAATCACATGTATTGATTTACTTCCATTGAGCCATCCTTGGATGACTGGGATGAGGCTCACTTGGTCATGGTGAATTGTCTTTTGCTAGGATTTTGTTGAGGATTTCTGCATCTATAGTCATAAGGGATATTGGTCTGTAGTTTTCTATTTTTTGTTATGTCCTTTCCTGGCTTTTGGTATCAAGGCTTTGTAGAATGAGTTGGGGAGGATTCCCTCCTTCTCAATGTTTTGGAGTAATTTCTAAAGTCTGGGTTCCAGCTCTTCTTTGTAGGGCTGGTGGAATTTGTGTGTGAGGCCATCTGGTTCAGGGTTTTATGAATGGGAGATTTTTAATTTCTGCTTAGATCTTGCTACTCATCATTGGTCTGTTCAGCAGTTCTGTTTCTTCCTGACTGAATCTTGGGAGGTCTTGCGTTTCTAGGAATCTGTCCATTTCCTCTATGTTTACTAGTTTATGTGCATAGAGATGTTCATAGTATTTACACACATGGTATTTTGTAGCTCTGTAGTATCAGTTGTATATCTCCTTTTTCATTTCTTTTTTTCTTTTTTGGTCTGGGCCTGGTTTGAACTTGCCACCTCTGATATATGGGACTGAGCACCCGACTCCTTGAGCCACAGGCGCCACCCCACTTTTTTCATTTCTGATTGGGCTTATTTGTGTCCTTAGTACTTGTGACTAAAATTGGGTTTTGTTTTGTTTTTCATAAGATGTCAAAAATAGCTTTCTTCCAGGATGTGGTCAAATATTCTTCCCTAATATCTCTGACTTGGAAGTTACTTCTGGGCAGACATTTCCATCCACCACAGGGAAAATAGCTAAGGAATAAGAGAATTTAACAGTAATTCATTTTTCTATTTTTCGTTTAATTACACCTGCAATATTGTAGACATCATATTAGGCAGTAGAGCTCAAAGATGAGAGAGTAGGAATTCACAGTCTGTTAGAGGTGATTCAACTTGATGCAGACGCTGGATGACAAAGCACAACAGATAAATGTTGCTGAAGTTCAGAGATGGGAGGGATGTACCGCCAACTTGGAAGAAGAGAGAGTATAAGTTCAATTTTCAACCTCATTTCTACTCTGATAGTCTCACAGCCAGTTCTGATGTATTAATTATTTGGATTGTAGCCTCAGAATAACTACTGTGATTATCTGAAGAATTTTAAAAAGGATTAAATGCTATTGTGAAAAAATCAAAACTCAACAAGAGGCATTAGAGGGAGCTATTAAGTGCGGTGGGGAAGGTCAAGTGTTCACACAGCCTCCCCTTCTGCTTCAGGCTCGTCTCCTGCTGTGGGAAATGGCACAACAGGCTCTTTGTAACGTTGTTCTTGTGCTTGTAGCCCTTTGACAGAATGGCCCCCTCCCAGCTATGTTACAAAAATGTCTTTCCTCCTCCACTTGTTTATTCCAGGCGTCCTCAGTCCCCTGCTTTCCTAACTTCTTGAAACGTCCTGATTTCCATCATCACTCATCTCTCACGCCAGCTGGGAAAGTGGTGTTTGTAATAGTCATGTGGTAATTGATATCCAGTGAATATTGGCTTGAAGAACTTGGGTACAAAATAATAATACCTTCTATTTTTATATCATCTCCTAGTTTCTTATATATTTTTGTACGTCATTTTTGTAAATTTTATAGATCTTCTGACATTAGTCGGCCTTATATTATGTAGGCCGTAGAAGAGAAAGTTGGACCCTACTGACATTTAATTTAGGGCCAGCCCCTGTAAGTACCCATTGTCTCCAACACAAGACGTGCTAAGGTCTGCCCACCATCCCCTGCACAGGGGCATGCAGGCCCCTGCAACTTCTGTTGGGCTGCACACTGGCAGGCTGGTCTCTGGCTGGTAGGACTGTTTCTCTATAAAGCGCTTGAACATGTGCCACACGTTCTGTTCTGGATCTCTCAGAGAACCATTTCTTTGTTCCTCATCTTGGGAGTAATAAACTTTTCTTTGACTATACCACGGGACTACTGTTGGAACCTACATTAGGCATTTTATCCACTTAGAAATTTAGCATTTTCTTACGGATTTCATTCAGCAGGAAGATGAAAAATGGGCCTACTCAACAAAGGGGCTCAATATCACTGATTGTTAGAGAGGTGCAAATTAAAGCTGAAATGAGGGGTCACCTTGCACCTGGTAGGCAGGCTGTTACTTGAAAAGTAGAAAGGTTAACAGGTGTTGACAGGGATGTAGAGGAAAGGGAACCCTTGAACACTGTTGGCAGGAATGTGAATTGGTACAGCCATTATGAAAAACAGTATCAATATTCCACAAATAATTAAAAATAGACCTCCCTCTGATCTAGCAATTCCAGTTCTGTGCATATGTCTGAAGGAAACGAAATCAGTACCTAAAAGACGTGCCAAATACATGGCAGGAAGTGCAGGCCCCTCCCCACTCCTGCTATCCCCCCACAGTGGCCTGGGGAACCAGGTGTTAACAGTGGCGGCACCATAGGGTGGCCCCTCCTCACCACTGTAATCTTTTATGGGCAAGAAATAAGCTTCTTCTGAGTCTTGGGTATTTACTGTCTTAGCAACTAGTGTTAGCCAAACCCTACTCTAATCCTGTGAATTATGATCCCCTGAAGTACAAGATTAACCTCCTGTTTCATGATAGTGAAACTGGGGCTCAGAATGAGGAAGTAACTTGACCAAGGTCGCACATTTGAAAGTGTCAGAGGCAGAATTCTGACTCCAAAGACCGTTGTATTTCCATGATGGTACACAGTATTTTCTGTAAAACTATTTTCGTTTGTCTGTTGGAAAAAAGTCACTTTTTAAAAACTAAAATTTCTGAGTCATAGATTTCTGGCACAAGTGATGGGAGACACAGCCAACGCTGGAACCAAAGCCTCCTTTTCATTACCCAAATTGCTCCCCTGGACAAGCTCGTTTTGTAGTCAGCTCTTTTTTTCATAAAATGGGTTTCAAATATTTTGAAAACCATGGCTATAGAGTTTTCTCTTCAGAATGAAAACATAGGAAAAAAATTTAATTGTATTCTGGAAAAAACTCTCAAAGGGTATTGCACATAGTCATATTTATGTTGTATATGGATATATACATGGTATAACACATATTGTAGATATTGTGTCATGTATGGAGGGGCGGGGCCAAAAATGTATGCACATTCTAAGAAAGAAAAAAACTGCATTAAAATTGCAATACTCAGTATACACAATAACCAAAGATGAATACTAGTCATGCTTGGCTTCTGCAATCACAAGAGGTGCTCAAAGTATGTACATAAGATATAATACACAGACATCACCCTTCGAATGTATATACATTATTGCAGCCCCCCCATGATATATCTGCACCTTGTTTCATTTTTGAGCTCTTGTTCTATTGAGATTTAATTATCTTCATGCTATAAAAATGAAAAGTGGCAGAGGACTGCACAGATGGAGACTTAAAAGAATGAGCTGAGGATTCCACATCTTGGCAGCTTGAAAATATTTCCACTACAGTAAACATATTTTTAGCAAACAAACGATGGCAGCCCACATGTTGATCTCTGACCAGAATTCTCTAGTTTGGCTCTTTTATTCTCTAAGTATAGCTGAACTTTTTGCATGAAACAGATACTTCCCACACTTTTTAAGCTTGGAAGTGAATTTGAGAATGCCAGGGAACTGGGTGAAACCGTAAAAGTACAGGAGGGATTTTCACTGGGTGGAATTTTTGTAGTGGAATCAGGAGCCGGCACAGGACGGACCATTTGGATCTCTGCCACCGTCTTGATATGTAGTTTAACTGGGAAATTCTAATATATAGGTTTTCTCCTCAAACCCATTATTTCCCTAATAATGACAGCTCTGGGAAATGGAGGGGTGAAATTCTGAATCTATATTGTGCCACGAGTTACTGGCAGACCCACTGTTTCAATGATTCTACATGAGAAGTTTTGATTTTAACTCAGCTTCTTGACATTAAGGAATATCAATCCTGAAATGGAACTCAAGGGTGTAGAACAAAGATTCTGCCCAACAACTTCTGTTTCTTGGGAACTGCCTTCTGGCTTGACCTGCGTGGACTGGTGGTCACAAGGGACGAGATAGTTGGGGGAAAAACCGAAGACTAAGTCACCAGTGAAAGGATCTGTATGAGGTGGGGTGCAGCACACAGCGGGTGGAGTGGAGAATTTCTCTACTTTGAGCGATAGGAAGGAGAGGGAACAATGAGGGAGCAGACCGGGGCAGCCAGCTCGGCAGTTACCGGTGAGGAAGACTGCCCTAAGTTGTTCAGGGCAGGTGGGCGAGTGGCCTGTGGGGCCAGCAGCCCAGCACTGTAATGCCTCTGCCAACCAAGCTTCAGAGTTTAGTGGTGAAAGGTGAGGGTTCAATTTCATTCTTCTACAGGTCGCCGGCCAGGTCTCCCAGCACCATTTGTTAAATAGGGAGTCTTTTCCCCACTGAATGTTTTTAACTGGCTTGTCAAAGATCAAATAACGGTAAGTTGTTGGGTTCATCTCTTGGTTCTCTATTCTGTTCCAAACATCTACCTCTCTGTTTTTGTGCCAGTACCACGCTGTTTTGATCACTATCGATTTATAGTACAGTCTCAGGTCCGGTAGCGTGATCCCTCCTGCTTTGTTTTTATTTCTAAGTAATGTCATGGCTATTCAAGGTTTTTTCTGATTCCATATAAAA
>CAUYRH010143469.1:0-31290 GCA_963574655.1 Perodicticus potto | reverse complement strand
CCCTGGATAGAGTGCTGTGGCATCACAGCTCACAGCAACCTCCAATTCCTGGGCTCAAGCGAGTCTTCTGCCTCCACCTCCCAAGTAGCTGGGACTACAGGCGCCCGCCACAACGCCCGGCCATTTTTTGGTTGCAGCCGTCATTGTTGTTTGGCAGGCCCGGGCTGGATTCGAACCCGCCAGCTCAGGTGTATGTGGCTGGCGCCTTAGCCCCCTGAGCCACAGGCGCCGAGCCAGTGCCAATTCTTAATACATAGAAAGCTCTACTTTTATTTAAAAACCTCTCTTAGGGGCGGGGCCCGTGGCTCGAGGAGTAGGGCGCCGGCCCCATACACAGCAGGTGGCAGGTTCAAACCCAGCCCCGGCCAAAAAAATAAAAATAAACCTCTCTCTACATATATATGTGTGTGTGTGTACATACGTGTATATATGTATAGATATGTATATCTTGTTACAAGTATAATAAATAGGCTGGCAGCACTTGGGAGGACGAGGTGGGTGAATTGCCCTGAGCTAACCGGTTTGAGACCAGTCTAAGCAAGAGTGAGACCTCCTCTCAAAAAATTAGAGGGGGTGTTTTGGTGGGCGCCTGCAGTCCCCACTACCAGGGAGGCTGAGGCAAGAGGATCACGTAAGTCCAAGAGTTTGAGGTTGCTGTGAGCTATGATGCCACAGCACTCTACCAAGGGTGAAAAATGAGACTCTGTCTCAAAAAAAAAGAATAAACAAACAAACAGACCAAATGCAAGATAAAGAAAACAAACAGACCAAATGCAAGATAAAGAAAACTTGAATGAGGTGCCAGAGACAGAAATCTGGAGGAAAGATTTGGCCATAAATGGTATAAATTAATGCCATTACAAAACTCTCACTGTTACAAGACATCCCCTGATTCTATGTTTTCTTTTATTTGTCTTTACCTGAATACTGCTGTTGTTTCACACGTCCAAAGGCAAACTCTTCATATATCTTCTGATACAAGTTCTCTTTCTCAACTCTATTATTTCTAGTAAAGATATCAACATTTTTCTATTTTCATTCATCCAGGCAGGAAACATTTACTGAGTGCTAACTACACGGTAACTGTTGTTGTAGATTTCAAGATACAGTCCCTGTCCTCATGCTGCTCTTATTTGCCTGAATTATTTCAAGAGTTTCCTGGATAGGCTGGACCAGGTAGCTCACACCTATACTCCTAACACTCTGGGAGGCTGAGGTGGGTGAACTGCTTGAGCTGAGGAGTTTGAGACTAGCCTCAGCAAGAGGGAGCCACTATCTCTACTAAAAGTAGAAAAACTAGGTAGGTATCATAGTTGGTACCTGTAGTCCTAGCTACTGGAGGATGAGGCAAGAGGATCACTTGAGCCCAGGAGTTTGAGTTTGCTATGAGCTATGACACCACAGCATTCTACCCACAGAGACAGACTGTCCCCCCCCACCAAAAAAAAAAAAAAAGTAAGAAAAAGAAAAAGAAATTTCCAGATAGTCCTGCCTCTTCTTATACATCAATATATAACATTGCTAAACTCTTTCTCTAGCAGTCATGTTATTCTTCTACACCGAATATATTAAGTAAAAATGCCTCTAAAATATCTTACTGTCCTTAAAACACATTACCACTTACTTCTAGATTTCTAAGGATGTCCATCCATTCTCCCCACCCTCCTGTGTTTGAAATGTTATCATTCTTTTCTTTTGTCCTCCTATCTAAATTCCATTGATTGATCAAGACCCAGCTTTTCCAAGAGGTTTTCTGAGACTCCTCTGGTCCACATTGCTCTCTCTCCCTTCCCTTGTTTGAAAATTTTGTTTTCATTGCTGTGTTTGAAAAACATGAAAAGTAATTTCTTCATTTTTTGAGTAATTTGAAATATAAAAATTTATAAAATGTGATATATATACTCCTATACTCCTAGGAGTAAGTATCATATATAGTAGGTATATATATATAGCTTGAATTGAGAGAAAAACACATCTTAGTTTGGAGTTGGTACACACAGGAATTGTAAAATACTTATTTTCTAAATTAAGATCCCAAAATACGGCTCCGCGCCAGTAGCTCAGTGGCTAGGGTGCCAGCCACATACACCGGAGGGAGCTGGTGGGTTCGAAGCCAGCCTGGACCTACCAAACCACAATGACAACTACAACAACAAAATAGCCGGGTGTTGTGTCAGCCGCCTGTAGTCCCAGCTACTTGGGAGGCTGAGGCAAGAGGATCACTTGAACCCAAAACTTTGAAGTTGCTGTGAGCTGTGATGGCATGGCATTCTACCCAGGGTAACAGTTTGAGACTCTGTCTAAAAAAAAAAAAAAGATCCCAAAATACTTTGTTTCCTGTCATAACTATTCACCTTAAAAAAGGTATCTCAAGAGCTGGGCATGGTGGTATAGGCATGTAGTTCCAGCTACTCGGGAGGCAGAGGTGGGAGGATCACTTGAGCCTAGGAATTTAAGACCAGCCTTGGCAAGATAGTGAGACTCCATCTCAAAAAAGAAAAAAGAGATTGTAAACATGTATTTCAGTAGAATATTTGAGACTGTAAACATGTATTTCAGTAGAACATTTCCTTTGTTGATTTTTGTTTATTGTCTTAGAATTTTATTAGATTGACCCCTATGAGACAATTTTTTCTTGGTCAAAATGGTTGAATGTTGGTATTTTATTTTATTTTATTCATTTATTTATTTTGGCCAGGGCTGGGTTTGAACCCACCACCTCCTGTATATGGGTCTGGGGCCCTACTCCTTTGAGCCACAGGTGCCGCCCAGAATGCTGGTATTTTAAATTGTTTAGTTTTATAATTATCTTCCTGGCTGTTCCAGTCAACAAAGTGGGTCATCATACAAGAAGGAAATCTGAGTTCATAAATATGCAAAAGAAATACTGACATTGAATTTTGTCCTTTTTATTTTCTGCCAAATAATACACAACCTGATTTTTTGTAACAATGTTATCTTTTTATGCTTAACTTGAGAAAGACAAAATATCACACAAAAGGGGCTAATGTCATAAGAATACACTGTTTCTTTTCTTTTCTTTCTTTTTTTTTTTTTTGGAGACACAGTCTCATCATTATGTTGCCCTTGGTAGAGTGCTGTGGTGTCACAGCTCATAGCAACCTCAAACTCTTGGGCTCCAGCTATTCTCTTGCCTCAGCCTCCCTAGTAGCTGGGACTACAGGCACCCACCACAACCTCTGGCTACTTTTTTGTTGTAGATGTCATTGTTTTTTTTAGCAGGCCCGGGCTGGGTTTGAACCTGCCAGCCCTGGTGTATGTGGCCATCACCCTAATCACTGAGCTACGGGCACCCAAGCGATACATTGTTTCTTTTCTTTCTTTGTTTTTTGTTTTGTTTTTGAGACAGAGTCTCACTTTATTGCCCTCCGTAGGGAGCGGTAGCATCACAGCTCACAGCAACTTCCAGCTCTTTGGCTTAGGCGATTCTCTTATCTCCTCCTCCCTAGGGACTACAGCTGGGACTACAGGCCCCCGCCACAACATCTGGGTATTTTTTGTTGCAGTTTGGCCGGGGCCGGGTTCAAACCCGCCACCCTCAGTATATGGGACCAGCCCTATCACTGAGCCACAGGTGCTGCCTACATTTTTCTTAATTGTGGCAAAATTTTCCATCTTAGCCATTTTTAAGTGTATAGGTCAGCATCATTAATGGTTTAGCATAATGTCCTCAGATTTACCCACACCATAACATGTCAGAATTTTTTTTCCTTTTTAAGCTGGGCATGGTGGCTCACACCTGTAATCCTAGCACTCTGGAAGGCCAAGGCAGGTGGATTGCCTGAGCTCACAGTTTCAAGACCAATCTGAGCAAGAGTGAGACCCTGTCTCTAAACATAGCTGGGTGCTGTGGCAGGTGCCTGTAGTCCCAGTTACTTAGGAGGCTGAGACAAGAGAATTGCTCCAGCCCAAGAGTTTGAGGTCGCTGTGAGCTATGACTCCAAGGCACTCTACCAAGGCAACAAAGTAAGACTCTGTTTCAAAAAAGAAAGCAAAACAAAAAAACAATTTTTTCCTTTTAAAGGGTTATATAATATTCCACTATATGTATATATCATATTTTGTTTATCCATTCATCTGTCAATGGATATTTGGTTGCTTCTGCCTTTTGGTTATTGTGAATAATGTTGCTATGAACATGGATGTGCAAATTTCTTGAGATCCTGTTTTCGATTCTTTTGGGTATACAATCATAAGTAAAATTACTAATCATGTAATAATTCTATTTTTAATTTTTTTTTTTTTTTGTAGAGACAGAGTCTCACTCTATTGCCCTCAGTAGAGTGCCTTGGCGTCACACAGCTCACAACAACCTCCATCTTCTGGGCTCAAGCGATTCTCCTGCCTCAGCCTCCCGAGTAGCTGGGACTACAGGCATAAGCGACAACGCCTGGCCATTTTTTTGTTTTGCAGTTCGGCCGGGGCTGGGTTTGAACCTGCCGCCCTCGGCACTCACTGAGCCACAGGCACCACCCCTCTATTTTTAATTTTTTTAGGAATTGCTATTTTCCATAGCAGCTGTACCATTTTATATTCCCACCAACATTGCACAGGGGTTCCAATTTTTCCACATCCTTGACAGTGGGTAGGGCACCAGCCACATACCCCAAGGCTGGTGGTTTAAACACAGCCTGGGCCAGCTAGAAAAATGATAACTGCAACAACAACAACAACAACAACAACAACAACAACAAAATAGCCAGGCGTTGTGGCAGGCGCCTGTAGTCCCAGCTACTTGGGAGGCTGAGGCAGGAGAATTGCTTAAGCCCAAGAGTCAGAGGTTGCTGTGAGCTGTGATGCCACAGCACTCTATTGAGGGTGACATAAGAAGACTGTCTAAAAATAATAATAATAATAATAATAATAAAATAAATAAATACATAAATGAGAATTCAAAGAACAATTTCTTTTGGGAGGGAGTTGCTTTAAAACAATGATTTAAAGGAGATAAATGGGCTGAGGTGCAGTGGGTCATGCCTGTAATCCTAGCACTCTAGGAGGGTGAGGCGGGTAGATTGCTTGAGCTCACAAGTTCGAGACCAGCCTGAGCAAAATCAAGACCCTGTCTCTACTAAAAGTAGAAAACCTAAGGCAAGAGGATCGCTTGAGCCTGAGTTGGAGGTTGCTGTGAGCTATGATGCCACAGCACTCTACCCAGGGTGACGGCTTGAGACTCTGTCTCAAATAAATAAATAAAAATAAAGGAGATAAATGTTATTTTTTACCCCCTATAGTTCTCTCATAACTTTAATGGCATTGGGTACTGGTACCCTTGTAACAACATACCCACTATTCCATAAGAGGGGCAAAAAAAGGTTCATTGTATTTTAAAGGATTGGGTTGATATTCATTCCTTAATCAAAGTAAAATTATTTTCCAATCTGTAAGAACTGCCCAAATCTGTCAAAATGAATGACTAGGCTGGTGCCTGTGGCTCAAAGGAGTAGGGCGCCAGCCCTTTATGCTGCAGGTGGCAGGTTCAAACCCAGCCCTGGCCAAAAACCGGAAAAAAAAAAAAAAAAGAATCACAAACATAAGCACAGAATGCAAGGCTAAAATGTTCTTCTGTTGAGATTTCCCTAAAAGACAAGAAAAATTTGCTCTTTATTATCCAAGATAGTTCATTGAAGACTTGGGTAAAAACTGAGCCAAAATTAGCCCTTCCTCATATATATATTTTTTATTATATATATTTTTGAGACAGAGTCTCACTTTGTTGCCCTCAATAGAGTGCTGTGGTATCATAGCTCACAGAAACCTCAAACATTTGGGCTTAAGAGATTCTCTTGCCTCAGCTTCCCAAGTAGCTGGGACCATAGGCGCCCGCCATGACACCCAGCTTTTTAGAGATGAGGACTCCCTCTGGCTCAGGCTAGTCTTGAAACTGTGAGCTCAGGCAATCCATCCACCTTGGCCTCCCAGAGTGCCAGGATTACAGGCATAAACCACCACACCCGGCCCCCCTTCCTCATCTTTTTAAAGCAATCTACCATTTAAAATCTTTATGAGTCAGTTAACTGGATTCTTAAAGCAATCCCACTTTTTTTTTAGACGGTCTCACTTTGTCACCCTCCGAAAAGTACGGTGGTGTCATAGCTCACAGCAATCTCTGACTCTTGGGGTCAAACTATATTCTTGCCTCAACCTCCCCAGTATCTGGGACTACAGGTGCCCACCACAATGCCCCTATTTTTAGAGATAAGGGTCTTGCTCTTGCTCAGGCTCATCTCAACCTGTGAGCTCAGGCAATCCACTGCCTTTTCCTCCCAGTGTACTGGGATTACAGGCGTGAGCCACAGGGCCCAGCCAAGCAATCCCATTTTTGAGATACCAATGAAGTTATCTTAGAAAACCAGGATATAAACCAATCTGACAAGACTGAAAAAGAATTAAAGAAGAAATCACTAACTACAGAAATGCTATAGTATATAATGAACAAACATACCTCCTGGGCTGTGATCGGCATTCCTCTTCCCCACTATCTGCCTCCTGTATAGACAGAAAAATGGGGGGAAAAATTTAAAACTTGAGGTCTCATATTACAATATTACCAATGCATGTTTACTAAGTATTTTTTTTAGAGACATAGTCTTACTTTGTTGCCCTCGGTCAAGTGCTATGGCATCACAGCTCACAGCAACCTCCAGTTCTTGGGCTTAGGTGATTCTCTTGCTTCAGCCTCCCGAGTAGCTGGGACTACAGGTGCCCACCACAATGCTCGGCTATTTTTTTACTGCATTTTGGCCAGGGCCGAGTTCGAACCCACCACCCTCGGTATATGGGGCTGGCACCCTACTCACTGAGTTACAGGCGCTGCCCCAATAGCTTTTATTTAAAGAGTATAATTACTTCTTTATGTTTTTAAGAAAAATTTGACCTAGAAACAACATGGTATGAAACCCTAGATATGCATTTAATTTTAGGATGTTCAGGAACTATTTATTAAAAGATCAATGCATTATTTATTTATTTTTGACACTGCATATTTACTGTATACAACTTGATGACCTTGAAGGTAAGTATATACTCATAAAGCAGTCACCACAACCTATGACATAAACTTATTCATCACCTCTAAAAGTTTCCCTCCACCCTCTTGATATTATTTTTATTATTTGATGATAACATTTAACATAATGTTTACCCTTTTGGCAAAAGTTTAAGTATATGATATAATATTGTTTTTTTGGTGTGTGTGTGAGACAGAGTCTCACTATGTTGCCCCTGGTAGAGTGCTGTGCTACCATAGCTCACAGCAACCTCAAACTCTTGGGCTTAAGAAATTGCCTCAGCCTCCCGAGTAGCTGGGAGTACAGGCACCTGCCACAACGCCTGCCTATTTTTTTGTTTAGCAGGCCTGGGCCGGGTTTGAACCCGCCAGCTCTGGTATATGTGGCTGGCGCCCTAACCACTGCGGTACGGGTGCCAAGCCATGATAGAATACTGTTAATTGTAGGCACGATGCTGTACAGATCTCTAGGAGTTATTTTCTTGTATAACCAAAACTTAGTATCCTTTGAGTAATACTTTTCCATTTTCTCCTTTCTCTAGCTCCTGGCAAACACTAATCCATGTTCTGCTTCTGTGAATTAGACTATTTTAGATTCATCATGTAAGTGGTATGTAGTATTTGTTCTTCTATGCTTGACTTATTTCATTAAGCATAATGTCCCATGGTTCATCCATGTCTTCATAAATGACATGATTTTCTTCTTTTAGAAGGCTAAATAATATTCCATTGTCTATATATACCATATTTTCTTTTCTTTCTTTCTTTTTTTTTTTTTTGTAGAGACACATCTCACTTTATCGCCCTCAGTAGAGTGCTGTGGCATCACACAGCTCACAGTAACCTCCAACTCCTGGACTTAGGCGATTCTCTTGCCTCAGCCTCCTGAGTAGCTGGGACTACAGGTGCCTACCACAACGCCCAGCTATTTTTTTTTTTTTTTTGAGACAGAGCCTCAAGCTGTCACCCTGGATAGAGTGCCATGGCATCACAGCTCACAGCAACCTCCAATTCCTGGGCTCAAGCGAGTCTCCTGCCTCCGCCTCCCAGGTAGCTGGGACTACAGGCGCCCGGCACAATGCCTGGCCAATTTTTGGTTGCAGCTGTCATTGTTGTTTGGCGGGCAAGGCTGGATTCGAACCCGCCAGCTCAGGTATACGTGGCTGGCGCCTTAGCCCGTTGAGCCACAGGTGACAAGCCCCTGGCTATTTTTTTGTTGCAGTTCAGCTGGGGCTGGGTTTGAACCTGCCACCCTCAGTATTTGGGACCGGCGCCCTACTCACAGAGGCACAGGCACTGCCCATATTTTCTTTTCTTTTCTTTTTTTTGAGTCAGAGTCTCAAGCTGTCGCCCTGGGTAGAGTGCTGTGGCATCATAGCTCACAGCAACCTCCAACTCAGGCTCAAGCAATTCTCTTGCCTCAGTTTTTCTATTTTTAGTAGAGATGGGGGTCTCCATTTTGCTCAGGCTGGTCTCAAACTCGTGAGCTTAACCAATCTGCCTGCCTCAGCCTCCCAGATTGCTAGGATTAGAGTAACGCACCTGGCCTTGTACCATATTTTCTTCATCAAATTATCCATCTATTAGCATTTAGGTTATTTCTATGTCTTGGATATTCTAAATAATCCTGCAGTGAAAATGGGAGTGCAGATATCTCTTTGAGATTCTGATTTCAATTCCTTGGGATATATATACCCCTAAGTGGGATTTATATATCAATAGTGTAATAATATAATAGAGATTATATGTGTAGTTCTAATTTTTTGAGGCACCTCCATATTGCTTACCATAGTAGCTGTACCAATTTACCTTCCACCAACAGTGTACAAGAGTTATGCTTTACCATATCCTTAACAGCATACTTTTGATTTTTTTTGAAACAGAGTCTCATTATGTCACCCTTGTAGAGCCATGGTGTCACAGCTCACAACAACCCCAAACTCTTAGGCTTAAGCGATTCTCTTGCCTCAGCCTCCCAAGCAGCTGGGACTACAGGCGCCAGCCATAACACCCAGCTATTTTTTTGTTGTAGTTGTCATTGTTGCTTAGCAGGCCTAGGCCAGGTTCGAACGTGCCAGCCCAGGTTGTATGTGACCAGCGCACTAGCCACTGAGCTATAGGCACTGAGCACATTTAGTTTTTTTAATAACACTTGACAGGTGTGAGGTGACACCTTGTGGCTTTGATTTGTATTTCCCTGATGATTAATGATGTGGAACACTTTTTCATATATCTGCTTCCCATCTGCATGTCTTCTTTGGAGAAATGTCTATTCAGTTTGTTGCCTATTTTTAAATCAAGTTATTAGTTTTTGTTATTGAATTCTAGGAGTTCCTTATGTATTTTGACTATTAACATTTTATACTGTACCTTCATATGGTTTCCAAGCATTTTCTCCTATTCTATACACTGTCTTTTAATTTTGTTGACTGTTTTCTTTCCTGTGCAAAAGCTTCTTAATTTGACGTAATTTCACTCATTTATTTTGCTTTTGTTGCCAGTGCTTTTGGTGTCATATTCAAGAAGTCATTGCCAAGGCCAATGTCAAGATGCTTTTCCCCTATATTTTCTTCTAGCTGTTTTACAATTTCAGGTCTTAGATTTAAGTCTTTAATACATTTTTAGTTGATTTCTATATACAGTGCAAGACAAGGGTCCAGTTTAATTCTTTCACATGTAGACATTCAGTTTTGTCAATACCATTTACTGAAAAGACTATCCTTTTCCTATAGTTTATTCTTACCCCCTTGGCAAAGACTAGTAGACTTTATAGACATGAGCTATTTCTGGAATCTTTCATCTGTTCCACTAGTCTATCTATCTGGGTTTGTTTGTTTGTTTGTGAGACAGAGTCTCACTTGGTTACCCTTGGTAGAGTGCCAAGGCATCTTAGCTCACAGCAACTTCAAACTCTTGGGTTCAAACAATCCTCTTTCCTCAGTCTCACATGTAGCTGGGACTATAGGGGCCCACCATGATGCCTGGCTATTATTTAGGGTCTCACTATTGCTCAGGCTGGTCTTGAACTCTTGAGCTCAGGTGATCCATTTGCCTCAGCTTCCTAAAGTGCTAGGATTACAGGTGTGAGTCTGGCTATATGTCTGTTTTTATGTGACTACTATACTCTATTAATTACTATAGCTTTATAATATATTTTATAATCATGAAGCTATGATATTTCCAGCTTTGTTGTATCTCTTCAGTAAATTTTTCCATTCATTTCCTGAATTAGTTTTCTGGTTTCTTCAAGTTGGTTTTCCATTTTCTCTTGGCTCTCACCGAGCTTTCTCATAATCCATCCTTGGAATTCTTTATCTGTCATTTCAGTATTTTCATTTTGGTTGGGATCCATTGCCAGAGAGCTGGTAGGCTCCTTTGTGGGAGGGTCCTTTCACTCTGATTTTTCATACTTCTGGAGGTCTTATGCTGATTCCGTTCTCATCTAGACCAGCTGTTATTTTTTGGTTTTAGTTTTTCTTTTGTTTATATGAAAACTTTCTCCCACTCACTGTTAAGGGTATGCTTGTAGCATATGTTAGGTGATGACCTTTGCTTTGCTTGTGGGTACCTTGATGAGGATCTAGGTTCTGGATGGATATCTTGATTATAGATGTCCTTAGTGTGATGGTTTTCAATATTGCTAGATATCTATGTGCTATAGTGGTGGTGTATTATGTGTGTCAGCTGATTTCCTGTCTTGTTGACAAGGTGAGATGAAGGTCTTTGAAATGCTTTTTGTCTCCCATTCCTGTGGTCTTCTTGACAGTATGAATTATACTGGGATGCTCAGTTTATTCTCTAAGTTAGAGGTGTTGCTTGTGGGTAAGAGGTAGTCAGACCCACCTAGTCAGATCTGTGGTTAGTGGTAGCAACCCTGAAGGGACTGGTGGCCCAGTGCTCTGTTTTTGGGGGGTTTTTTGTTTTTGAGATATCGAGTCTCAAGCTATTGCCCTGGGTAGAGTGCTATGGTGTCATAGCTCACAGCAACCTCCACCTCGGGCTCAAGTGATCCTCTTGCCTCAGTTTTTCTATTTTTAGTAGAGACAGCATCTCACTCTTGCTCAGGCTGTTCACAAACTCATGAGCTCAAGCAATCCATCTGTCTTGGCCTCCCAGAATGCTAGGATTAAAGCAGGGAGCCACTGCACCTGGCCTCAGTACTCTGTTCTTAAGAAACTCTCATGTCATTAGTGGTAGCAGCTTTTGGGCTATGACGGTCTTTTTTTTTTTTTAGAGTCTCACTCTATGGTCTGTGGTATTGGCCTAGCTCACAGCAACCTCAAGTTCCTGGGTTCAAGTGATCTGCCTCAGCCTCCCAACTTGCTTGAACTACAAGCTCCTGCTACAATACCCTGCTGATTTTTTTCTATTTTCAAAAGAGATGGCTCTTGCTCTTGCTCAGGCTGGTCTCAAACTCCCTGAGTCCAAGGGATCCTCCCACCTCGGCCTCCCAGAGTGCTAAGATTACAGATGTCAGCCACCACGCCTGGCTGAATTAATACATTCTTATTAATCTTCTTAAGCGTCTGAGCAAAAAAGTAGGTCACTAAGTAAAAGATGTTTGGAGAAAAAAATGTAAGCACTCAAATCACATTTGCTGAGTAGGTAGGACAGGGGTTGGGGAAGAAAGAAGTGCTGCCAATCCTGAAAAACAATAAGCTAAATAGAGTGTTAAGCAATACTTTCCTAAATCTTATCACTCAAGATTCTTTACACTTTCCATTTGCTCCAATCCAAGTGGACTCATTTATCACTCTCCAAAGGTACCTATTGACTTCCTTTGTCCATGCTCTTATATCAAATTAGGAACTCTGATTTCCCTCACCTATATTCTTTCCCAGACTTCAAGCTGACTTCAAATGCTAATAGTTCATGACATTTCTTTATTACCTGACTGATGCTGTCTTCCTTCAAACCTGACAGTTGTTATGCATCATCCTTGTGGCACCTACTCAGTTACAGTTGGGTACTTTATCTCTTTTCATTAGACTGTAATCTTCTTAAGGTCAAGAACCATGTCTCATTTCCCTTTGCATCTCTGTGTTTAGCACAATGCCCTATGACATTTGATAAAGTGTCAAATGAACATGTGATCAGAGCAGCTAACTGATGCCATGTGAACATTTGGAGTTAACTATGTGTACATTTTCTTAGCAGGTTAAAAGAATAGTATTTGTTGCTCAGGAGCTGGCCTGTGGCTAAGATCTGGAAGAAGTACCTTATGCTTTCCCTTTGGTACAGTAGACAGAATCATTCATTTGCTCTCAATTATATATTCATTCATTCACTGTTCACTGATTATCTATTATGTTTTAAGTACTAGGCACTAGGAATTAAAAGTAAGCAGAACTATAATAAGATGGGGAAAGGGGAGAGGGAGGGAGGGGGAGGGAGAGGGTGGGGGGAGAGAGGATAAAGGGTGAGATCACACTTGTGGTGCATATTTGAAGGGTCAGGAGAAAACTTCTAAATACGGATCAAAAATGTTTTCACATAGTAAATGAGAAAATATCATGAATGTTATATTAATCAGGTTGATAAAAATATCTCCGATTGTATGTGGAGCCCACACACTGTACCCCATGACTGAATTATTGTACACAGCTATGACTCAATAAAAAAAATAAAAATTAAAATTAATAAATACAAAAAAAAAGAGACCACCAACCATAAAAAAAAAAAACTCTTTATGCCCTCATTAACTGTTAAAAGAAGTTTAAAAAGGTATATGTTGTAAATTCCATGTGGTTAAGGGCTGTGTCTGTACACATGCCACTGTATCCCTATGCCAAGCACGGTGCCTGGTACATGGCTGGATCTCAACAAACCGGTCAAAAGAAAGAAAGAAAAGAAGATATTGTGAATACTTCAAACTGGGTTTCTCCAGCTGGTGGCAAGATGGTCCCAGAACAAAGAGCTGGAGCAGTAGCGAAGAGCAACGGCCTGGGTGTGGGCATTTGTGGGCAGGTGGTCTCTGACACTGAGCTAAGTCAGGACCAGCCAGTGACACCGATCACAACTGCTGACAGCTCGAGACTCTGTGGCAGTTTACCAGCCTCATCACTCCTCCTTCCCACAAATACCCCATTTCTGTCTTGGCTCCTGTGGTTTCTTGGACTTAGGATTGCCAGATTTAGCAAATCAAAATGTCCAGTTAAATTTAAATTTTAGATAAATAATGAACACCTTTTTAGTATAAGCATGTCTCATGCAACATTTGGGACATGTACTAAAATTGTTATACCGTGTATCTGAAGTAAATTTAACTTGGCATTCTGTGTTTTTTTCTGTCAAGTCTTTTTGGGCCCAGCATGCCCCCGTCAGTTTGTTCACTGGGGGAACATCTCATCCTTCAAGGTCAAGTCCAAATGTCACTTCTAGGAGCTTCTGTTACTCCACTCCACCCCAGGCAGAATTCACTGTTCTAGCCTGTGGGCCTTCCCATACTTACCCTAACATACCCTCACCTTCCTGTCTTCCCCGCCTTGCCCATAGGTTAACTCAACATTTAACACCCTGGCATCTGGGAGTGCCCAGAACATTGAACTGTGAGTGTTGAGAAGAGAGGCAAGAAAAAGTCATAAGTATATAGGATAAAGAAAATAGAACATGTTTTAGATTTTTTAGATATATACTGCCCCTGTCTACTACATTAGCACTTTTCTTACCTAATCCTTTGTAGATTCTCTGAATGGTGAAAAAGAGAAGATGGCTTGCTAAACACCATCAGCAACTCAGGCCATCATTCAAGGTTGCGTCACCCCATACCTATAAGCATTCATTCCCTACAGGTGATCTGAATCCCCTCAGAGATTCGATTAAACAGAAGTACACTCAATGGAAAGAAAAAGGAGATTCAAGAACATAGATATCAAATGGTCTCACCATAACACAATTTTGGAAACAGTGGAGCAGCTGACAGGGACAGCAGGCTGGCCTCACCCTGTACCATCAGAGTCCTGGTGGGAGTCATGTGGCCTGCGGACTGCGGGTGGCCAACCTTCCCGCCAGGTCTCGCAGCCCTTTCCTAGGCTGCAGGCATTCCTGGCATGTGTTTCTGCAGGGAGACAGTCAGCAGGCGCCCTCCCCACCCTACTTCTCTCATGAGTCACCACCTACAGATGGATAAGAAGGCTACGGTGTCTCCACTGTGGGGCCCGCTGGTGGGGAGGCCACCACTTTATCTCCACATCTGCTCACGACATGCACAACAAATGGCCAAGAGGCCAGTGTGTAACCAAGCCACCTTCCCTCCCCACTGGGCAGCTCCTAGAGGAGCCGACAGCTGGGGTTCCTAGCCAGGGGGTGGCCTGAGCCCTCTTTGTGCCTGGTCAGCATCGCTGAAATTGCCCTCTTTGTGCCCAGAGGACTGCAGAGCTGGAGGGAGTTTCTGGACGTGGGGCCTGAGCAGAGAATTGACTCCAAAGCCCTCTGCACTCCCAGGTCCTTGTACCTCCTCAAGCCTGCCCGCCAGGGATGCTGGTCCCTTGGCTGCTAGGGATCTATGTACCCCCCAGCTGAGAATCCAGAGCAAAGCCCTTCAAGACCAGTGAGTTCCGCCATCAGGGCTCCAACCAAACGGGTGGCTGGTTTGGGCCTGGTGAAGGATGCATCTAAAACGGGGAGCTCCCAGAGGTGGTGGGGGGTGAGGAGGGATTCAAAATGATCTTCCTGGCTGGGAGCCAGAGCAGTCCCATAAATATCTGTTGGTGTGGAGCGTGGCTGGGCTGGGCTGAGCTGGGCGGAGAGGAGAAGAGAGAGGGAGAGAGAGGGATAGGATGACTCCATGATGTAATTACGCCCTGAACTTCCCCAGTAGAGCCGAGAGTGTGAGGCTTTGCTCTTGGAGCTGCTATAATTAGCTCAAATGGAAATAATAATTCCCTGATTCATGTTGCCACTAGAGCTGAGATGTTGAAAGAGTGGAAAGAGAGAAAGAAGCGCCCTTCTTCCTTCCAGACCTGCCTGTCATGCTCCCAGTTCGCTATTCCAGGCCCAGGCAGGGCAGCTTCTCTCACACTGCTTCCCTCAGTCTGACCAAGGGGACTTGGCCAGGTCAGGAGCAAAAGAGGAAGTTATTGACTGTGAGTCTGTCTTCACTGGGGCCTAAGCGCTCACAGTGTGATCCAGAGGTGGGAAGGTAAGTTCTCTGGCCCGTTAGGAAAGGAAACTATAGGAGCCCACCACATCTCCTGGGTGCCTTGGGAGCCGGGGCTGGCTGGGCTCACAGCTACTGCCTACAGCTCCAACTCTGAGGAGGTAATGCCTGCTCTTGAGCCAGGACCTGGCTTTGCCCTCGACAGCCTTGTGCCCCCCCAACATCTGACAGAGGCCAGATGCCAAGAGAAAAGGAGGAAAGGGCAGATATACCCTGTCTCAACTTCATAATGACTCTCCCTTCTCCTGGGCTGGGATGCCAAGGCAGAGGACTGCAGAGCTCAGCCACAAAGCCCTGAGAAGGAGACAGGAGTCTGCCTTTGTGCCACCTTTGAGACAGGAGACAGGCTTGTAAAGTCAAATTTGGTGTCAAAGCCTGAACTTCTAATCAGTCTCACATAGCCGGTCTCCTTGTGACTGAAAAGGCACTACTGGGAGAGGCAGGATGCCTTGCCTTGGGTCTTGGGGTGGCAACGCTAACAACGACAGCTTCTATGCTGAGGCCACAAAACCTACACCCAATGCTGAGCCTTTTCCTACACAGCCTCATTAATCTTTACAACAACACTACACCATAAGTTCAATCACTAGACCCACTTTAATGATGAAGAGAGTGGGGCCTAGGTAGGAAAATAATTCCCTCAGCCAGGCCATGAACACAGAGCTGACTAGTCCCACTCCACCCTCTCAGTATCTTTCTGCTAGCAGTGCTCAGCTGAAGGTATCTATGATCAGGGTTCAGGTTCATTTTCAAAGCGTTTGGGTGACAGCCCAAGGGGAAGAGAGCAGGAGAGGGAGCAGGATGTCACTCACCAGAGGTGGAACCTCTTCTGCCTCCTTCACCCTGTGTGACTCTAGAGAATCACTTGCCCATCTGAGGTTCCGTTTCCTCAATTACAAAACTAGCATATTCACAAGGAGAGCCATGACTTCGAGATGTGTGTAAGAATCACAGGAGCTGGCATATGTGATCCCGCACTTGGTGCAAGGCTTTGGCAAATCATCCGACTAGCTGGCCTCAGTTTCCCCACTTGGAAATGAGAAGAAGGATTTCCCTTCCTTGCTTTTTCTTCATCCTTCCCCCAGGCTGGGCAGATGGGGAAGTGACAAAGTACAGCCTGCTGAGGGTTCCCTGCTGAGCTACTGGGCTCCTTGGTAAGTTTTGACCATGGCCTTGGGAGGTGTGCCCGCTGGAAACAGCGGGGCCTGCAGACAGAGGACAGGAGCAACAGCTTACAGCTTTGATTTATGGGAGGAAGCAGCATCGGGCCCAGTTCCTGGAGACTGTCCAGTGAGCTAATGGCTGAGGAATGGACTCCAGGCACATTGTTGGCTTGAGGGGAAATGCATAATGAGGGTTTCCTTGAGGGCCTACCAGCAGGGGCTACCACAGAAACCAGCAGCCGTGGTGCCCAAAACACAGCTCCGAGGCCACACTCTCTCCCAAGTCCCACACAGTCCCTGGGGCCTTGCTCAGGAGGGCGGCTGCCAAGCCATGCAGCCAGGCCTCCAACGCTTAGAAGTGGGGGAATTCTTAGGGGCAGGTCTATCATCTCCAGCCAGCCCTGGGGCTGTGGAGGACTGGAAAGGCAGGGCCCCAGGCCATTGTGGGAAGCCTGCCAAGGCAGGCTAGCTGGGAGCTGAGGTCAGAGGAGCTGCTCCAGGGCCCCAGGATCAAAGCTGCCACAGCCTCCCCTCCCTGGCCTGGCCAGGGGTTAGCAGAGGCTAGAGTAGGCACCAGAAAACGGCTTCCTGTTCCTCTCGTCCTGTGAAATTCCACTTGGTGAGGGCCACCAATAGCACAGCCACCGTACAGGGGTTCTCACCTGACGAAAGAGCTAATGGCTACAAGCAGGAGATGTTGCCAGTGGAGTCTTGTGCCAATATAGGTACCTTTGCACTGGCCATACCCGAAGCCGTGGGGATTGTGGGTTTTGCCATCCCTAGCTGTGAGTTTTCTGTGGTTTCCCTCAAGAAACCACAGCCTCTGTTGAGCTGGGGTTTTCCCCTCTTGCTGCAAAGTCTTGGATCAGAGGGAATCCCCTGAGAGCCCCCTTCTCCCACCCACACCCAGGCAGAACCATGTGGCCTGGTCCCTAAGGAAGACAGTGAGAAGCAGCCCCACGGGGCTGGGCAGGTGGGAACGTCGCTGCTGGCAGCTCGCTCAGCCCTGCAGTTCATCTCTTCCCACACGGGAATACAGCCAAGGCCATGGGTCTGTGCCTGGCTGGAGAACACTCAGCACTGGCAGCGTGCTTGCTGTTCTCCGGCTGTTTCCCTCACCTCCGTCTTGGGAAGCTTCCAGGAAAAGCTGTATCTAGGGAAAGGCCTTCCAGACTGTGTGGCTGGGCGCAGGAGGCAAGGAGCTGAGCCCTTTAGAGCTCCTATCTCAGCTCTACACTTCCTATGTGTGACCTTGGGCGGGCCACCCGCCCTGACCAGGTCTCGGCTTCATCATCTGTGAACTGGGGACTATCAGCTTGCAAGGAATTACTAAAAGAATGCTTATAAAGCAGCTCTTAGTGCCTCACATACAGCGGGCTCTCACTAAATGTCATTTGATTATTGGCATTGCTATCCTCCCCCCCTGTGTTTCTGGAAGCTTCTGTTGGGCTGGTTACAACATCGCACAGGACGTGTTTAAGACTTGCTTTATCAGAGGGGCGAAGCATGGGGCCCAGAACCACCCTCTCAGGGCCTCCAAGAGGGAGTTTTGTCAGCTGGCACAGGCTTTGCAGAAGGCGCTCCTGATCCGGCCTCACGCTGCTCCCTGTAGGAGCCGCCATCTTCCTACATCTCCTTAGGTGCAGGAGAGAGCTGGCCTGTACCCATCTTGCTCCTTCCAGTAAGAGCACCCCAACTTTCTCGACACCCGGAGATGCAAACTGAGAACTTACACTCCTTGGAAAGATGAAGAGATGGGTCTGCTCTTGTTTTTTTTTTTTTTTCCCCAAGACAAACAAGGATTCAAAATGACATATTTCCTTTGATACAGTGACAGGCTATAGCTCAGTGGCTTGCAGCAATGCTGTACACTAGAACTTTCTGTGGTAATGAGGATGCTCTATATGCAGGCTGCCCCGCATGGTAACCACGAGGCTTACTGGGTTGTCAGGCACTTGAGATGTGGAATAGTATGTTTCATTTTCTTTAATTTTAATTAATTTAAATTTAAGTAGCCACATGGGGTCAGTGGATATTGGACAGCCCGATTTAGAACAAAGCTCTGAGCTGAGCAGATCTGTGCCAGGCGGGGCATGAGATTTCTCTTTCTTGAGCGTCTGTCTTGTGATCTGTGTAACGGAAATCACAATAGTACCTGCCTCGTAAAATCAATGGGAGGATTAAATAAGTAAAGAAATAGGAGGCGCTTAGCACAGTAAGAACTCGATAAAGACCAGTTGTTGTCATTGTTGTTTAACATCTCTAAGGTTCAGGGGCCTTAGCCATTTGGTCACCAAAAATCTGAACACTTAGGCTGTGCCAGGTATGGTGATTCTAGGCATTGGGGATACAGAAATGAGTCTTCAAGATCTTTCCCTCTCTGGGAATTTCTGTGTGACTGACAAAAACTGGTAAGTGAGGAAGGATTGCCGTGCAGTAATGATGACAGCTCTGGTGTCATAGGATCCCAGAGGAGACCTCTAAACTAGCATATGGTGGGAGAAGGGGCTCAGGGAAGGCTTCCTGGAGGAGGCAATGTTGTTTTTTCCCCATTTACTGCCTGGCTCCAAAACCCACTACCACCTGACCTTGTCTCTGTTACTTTTGGTACTTGTTTCCTTTGCTTCTGTAACAAATTGCCACATATTTAGAGGTCAGATATCTGAAATGGCTCTCATTGGGCTAAAACCAAGGTGTCAGAGGGGCCAGGTTCCCCCTGGGTGCTCTAGAGGAGAGTTTGTCTCCCTGCCTTTTCCAGCTTCTGGAAGCTGCCTGCAGTCCCTGGCTCAAGGCCACCTCCTTCATCTTCGGAGCTGAGTAGTGTCCCGAAAATCTCTCTCCGCACCTCCTTCTTCCCATTTTCGCCTTTACATCTTCTCTGTCTCTGAGCCTCCTGCCTCGCTCTTATAAGAATCCTCATGATTACATTGCCACCCCCCAAAAAAACTTCTCATCTCCAAATCCTTAATTTAATCCCATCTTCAAAATCTCTTTCGTCATGTAAAATAACCTAGTCACAGGTTCTAGAAATTAGGACTATAATAGTTTTATTGGAATATGATTTACATACTATACAATTCACCCACATAAGGTGTACAATTCAATGGTTTTTAGTATATTAACAGATATGTGCCACCATCACCATGGTCAATTTTAGAATATTTTCATCACTTCAAGAAAAAACTTAAACCTTTAGCTCTCATTCACCCCTCATTCCCTGCCCTAAGCAACTGCTCAGCTATTTCTGTCTTTACAGATTTCCCTATTTGAGACTTTCATATGAACAGAATCATATGTATCTGAATGTGTTTAAGGTTTGTCTAAGTTGTAGCATTTATCGGTACTGTACTTTCTTCTTTTTTATGGTCTAATGTTATTCTATTATATAGCTATATTACATATATATCATATATCTCCATCTTTTGGCTATTATGAATAATGCTGCACTAAATATTTATATACAAGTTTTTGGTCAGACATCTGTTTTCATTTCTGTTTCAATTTCTACTTAGAAGTAGAACTGCTGTGTAGGACATGGGCATCTTTGGAGGGGTGATTATTCTGTTTACCACACTCTTATTTCAGAGTCTTGAAAGAATCCTACAACTGAGGCCAGCCTATAAATTCATTCACTTGACTTAGGAATGCAGCTACCACTACAAGTGAAGGCAAATTCATAGGCACACAGAAGGCAGCAAGTGGGATGGGGTGGTGCTGATGGTCACCACAACAGAGACACATCATTGTGACCCTGCTTTATTTTTCCCTTGGAGTGGTCTGTGATGAATCCTTTCTATAAACCTCTCCTCCAACTGCGGCTGGTCTGAGTGGGTTCCTGTTTCTCACTTAAGACACTAGTCATAGCCACTTTGCCAAGTGATTTTTGAGGATCTGGTGAATGCTCACCGAGAAAACTCATATAAAATGGTGAAGACAGAGTAGGTGCCCAGCAGAGTAGGTGCCCAGCAAACTTAGCTAAATTTAAATCGGCTACGTTTTTTTTTTTTTTTTTGAACTATTTCAAAAATGAAGGTGAGAAGGAGATCCGGGTTGAAGTATGATTGAGCTAATCCAAGCTTGGGAGCCCACAAGTCCTCCATCAGTGTCAAGCCCAGTGGACATGGATACGGGAGGTGACAGGAGTAGCTCAGTGAGGAGGCCTGGGGACAGCAGTGGGAGGAGGGCAGGTGACTGACTGTGAAGATGGGAATAGTATGAGATGCACATGAATATGAGCCATCCCTGGGACTTTCAGAAATAGTCAGGGAACATTGCAGAAAGCCAGAGGACCTGGCTGGGTGGGAGGGCAGGAGCCAGTTACAGTGCAGTGCTCTGCAGTCCACAGGGCTCTTCTGCACCCTCTCATTGCAATTTCCCACCTAAGAGAATAAAGTGTCCGGCAGGCTGTCTTCCGGAGACCAGTAGAGGGGAGACGCATGACACCTCCTTGTCTGGGCAAGGCTCAGGGATCCCTGCAGGAACAGTATCTTTCATTCGTATTCCCTCTGAAATGCTTATCACCAGAGTCTTCCTCCAGGACCCACATCGAATTCAGGACTTGGATTCAAGGGGGATTGTCTTATTTGCAAGGAGGACAAAGGTTGAGCCAAATTGGCCAACCTAGTAAAGTCACAGGACAGGGAACTCAGCAGGAGCAGGGGCCAGAAAGGAGCATTATCTGAGCTCTGGCAGCTAAACAGCTCTTATCACAGGGCAGGCCACTGAGGGTGGAGGAAGGGCGTGCACAGGGCAGGGCAGGAGGACAGGGATGAGTTCAGTCGGGTCAGGAGGTCAGTGGGTGGAGGACTAAGGGACACCAAGCAGGAGAAAGTGAGAGCTGGAGGTGCAGAGAGCAGGGAAGTCATCACTCACAGCAGTCCTCACTGACTCATTTAATAAACATGTACCATCTGGCAGGCTCTGGACACTGGCTTCTGCCTCTGGAGCCAAGGGGTCTTGACCCACTGAGTCCCTAGGAGATGGGCAACTCACACTTCTGGGTCCCTTTCCCATCTACACACATGTCCTTACCTCCACGGGAGACTTCTTCCTTTGGGACTAATAAATGGAAAATTATTTCACTAAAAAATTCTCACGTCTCCAACCTCTTCTGTGTCAACATTTATTCCATGCGCAGCTCCAAAGGCAGACCAAGAGTGCGGGGCTGCGGAGCGCAGAGTAGTGACCCCTGGGGCTGCCTACATGTGTCCCTGGAGGGCCTGTCTCTACTCCTAAGGGTCTGTCCCTCTCCTAGACACCTCACTCGCTCCCCAAAATGCACAGGACCACAGACTAGACACCTAGGGCGGAGTGGGGGGACACTCAGAGATCTAGGAATGTGGAAGGAGGAAGAGTCCAAGCTTAGGGGACAAAGGTAGCATGGAAGGAAGGGGGACTTCCAGAGACCAAGACAGGGGTTCTCAGAGCCTGGGCTCTGCCACGGACAAGCTGTGTGGCCCTGAGTATTGCACAATTCTCAGAGCCTTAGTTGCTTCACTCCCACTCAGTTGTAGGAACTGAAATGTACAAGGGTGCAAATCCCGCTGTCAGACTCCACCTGTTTAGGAGAGGAACCCCAGGAAGGGAATCTATCTTCTCCTCCCTGGGGACACGAGCAGAGCAGCTGCTGCCCCAGGTTCAGCCTCTGGCCCGGTGCCTAGGCCACCACACCAGTCTAAGGGGCTGGCCTGGCTCTTTGTAAGAGGGATCACTCCTTCTCCCCTCCCCACCCCCAGGCCCTGCTGCTAAACTTCGCACAGAAGATGGATTAATATTTTCTCCCCGAGAAACCTTAAATCTGCACAAAGCCTTTCATCATTCACTTACCAACCCCGTGGAATGGGTAGAGTAGGTATCAAGAAACCCATTTTATAGATGAGGAAACAGAGGCCCCTAGATGTTATAATAAATTGCCCCAGAGACAGTCAACTGGGAAAGATCCCGGGCTGCCATTGCATTCAAGGCCACAGCTCAGAGAGGGACTTCCGTGCCTCAACCCTCCAGCTCATCCACTGGTTGAGGCAGACGGGGACCTGGGAGAGCCCTGGGCAGGCTCATAATTTGGTTCTCCCTCTGTAAATATCCACACAGCATTTATTCAGCAATAGTGTAAGAAAACTATTTTTCCTTTCAAAAAGTCTTTCTTGAAAGGTTGAAATAAGAGATTTATGTCATACATAGGATGTAACAAAACATTTTAACCTAATCAAATGGGTCTTTCTTTTCAGTTTTTCCATCACTCACAGCATGAGTCACTCACACACACCAGGAGAGAAGTGACTTGCATAGACAAAAATCTTGTACAAAACAGGCTTTACAATTTTTTTCCAGCATTCACATCAGCAAAAACATTTCCCACTTTTCTGTGGTTCTGCTCATTTTCGTTTTCTTCTGAAGTTTTGAAATTAAGCAATCTCTCAGGACGGACATCTGTTAGGTGGCTGGTAGGTATAAGAAACCTAAAACTGAATCCAACAATGAGGATATTCACTGTCTCTCCAATCTGCTAACCCAGAGGACCCTGAAGGTCAAACTTCTGGATCAGCTCTAGGCAGGGGCTCAGCCTCATTCCCAGCAGCTCGCCCAGCAGTGCACTCTTCCAGGCCTTGCTTCATGCACACACTGGCTCATCACGTGGGAACAAAATGGCTCAATGACTAGTCAAGAGGTGGAAGCAACCCCTGTGTCCATGAATCGACAAAAATGTGGTGTGCAGTCATGGGCAGTGGAGCACGCACCTGCAAACCCAACTACTTGGGAGGCTGAGGTGTGAGGATCACTTGAGGCCAGGAGTTCAAAGCTACAGTAAGCTGTGATCATGCCCGTGAATAGGCACTGCACTCCAGCCTGGACAACGTAGCAAGACCCTTCTCTAAAAAAGAGTGCATACAGGGCGGCACCTGTGGCTCAAAGGAGTAGGGTGCTGGCCCCATATGCCGGAGGTGGCCAGTTCAAACCCCGCCCCAGCCAAAAACTGCAAAAAAAAAAAAAAAAAAAAAAAGAGTGTATACATACAGAGGAACAGTATGCAGCCTTAAAAAGGAAGGAAATTCTGACACATGCTGCAACACGGGTGAGTCTCGAAGACATCATGCTAAGTGACATAACCCAAACACAAAAGGATAAAGACCATATGATTCCACTTACATGAGGTACCAAGAGTAGTCAAATTCACAAAGGCAAAGAGTAGAATGGTGGTTCTACTTTCTGCTTTTCAATCATTCTACTTTCACTTTGGGAGGAGTTGGCCAGGACTATTTAGTGGGTTCAGAATGTCAGTTTGGGAAGATGATAAGAATTCTGGAGATGGGTGGTGGCAAGGGCTGCACAGCATTATGAGTGTACTTAGTACCACTCAACTTTACACTTAAAAAGAATTAGAATGGTAAATTTTACGTTGTATACATGTTACCACAAGTGAAAGAAATGGCTATCATAGCCCCAGTGTTCCTACCACATCCCACTGAAAGGGACTCTCTTCAAGAGAAAAGATGTTTCTTTTCCAGATGGTCCTAACAAATCAACCCTCTCTTTAGGGTCACGTTCTCTCATTCCTGTGGGCAAGAATCACGCTGGACACTGACAGGCTTAGGCGTAGGTTCCTGACCCAATTACTGCCAGAAAGGGTTGGGATCACCCGTAGACTAGTCAGGCCAACACCACAAGACGGGTAGAGCCAACTTCCCCTGCACCATGGGAGAGAGGGGAGGAGCTTGGGGCATCAGGAGCAGGTGGACTTCTGAACAAAGAAATGGAGGTAAAGAATGGGGAGAGATATTGGCAGCGGGTGGTGGTAGCAGAGACTGTGGGCCCTCTGCCAAGACCCATTCTTCCCTCTTCCTGAACACACGACCAGACTAGGTTTCCCAGCCTCCTTGCAGTTGTGCATGACCACACGAACAGACTAGGTTTCCCAGCCTCCTTGCAGTTGTGCGTGACCACAGGACTAGGAACTGGCCCATGGGATGTGAGTGGAAGGAGTGCGCTTCGCCTTGAGGCCTGAGCCCCAAGTCAGTGGGCCTGCCACCCTCTTGTTCTTTTTCCTTTTCCCTACAACTTCTACCACAATGAAGTCACATGACCTTTGAGTGATGGAAGAGCAACTCAGTGGAAGAAACCTGGGTCCCCAAACATCGGCCCCCACGAACCAGGGTCACTTGCTTCACCACTGTTCAACACAAGAGAAATAAATCATCATCTTTAAGCTGCAGCAGGGGTGAGCAGACACAGTCCACCGTCTACGGTTATAAACAGTGTTTCATTGGAACACATGCACCATCATTCATCTGCGGATTGTCTGTTCTCATATTGTCTATTCTTGAAAGGCAGGACTCTTTACGTGCTCCTTGGGGGACAGTTCTGATGTGTCAGTAAGATGTGAGCTTTCAGCTCTGTGTATCTGCAAGTTAGTTGCCTCTTGAGAGAAGTATGAAGACTCGAGTGTTTGGGGGTTGGATGTAAGCTCAGAGGCCAAGGAGGGAAATTCCTCAGGCCAACTTTAGCAGACTGATCCACAGGGTCTGTTGAGAGGTGAGCAGCTCAGCAGTTAAACCCGAGCAAACAGTCAGGAGTCAAATATATGAATTTGAATCTCAGCCACATAGCTTGTCAACCATGTCATCTTAAGCAAGTGGTTTAACTTTTCTGTTTTTCAAATCAGGCCGATAGTGGGAATACCCCTCTCATAGGGTTACTATAAACATGGCATGTATTCTTGCTCAACAGATGTTAGCTCCTAGCTCCAGAGTTTAATACCTCTGATCACTACAAGCTTTGAAGGCGAGATAAAATAATTTGAACATATGAATGCCAGGAGGGCTTGGTGAAAAACAAACCCGCCAGGAGGTAATGCCTGGCTGTATCAAGATTCGCCAGCGGGCGCTTCAGAGCAAAGCCTCAATGAGGGGGTAGTGGAGAAGGGCAGGAGGGATGGTGGGGAAACTATCCTTCCTTCCTCTAGAAGTTACTGGCAAAAGAACGGAAATCATCCAGACCTGGAAAATAATTTCTGGGCCCCCAAAATGATTTTATTGGGGTATAAATGACAAATAACTATTGTATATTCTTAAGGTACACAAACAGATGTTTTGATATATGTATACACGGTGAAATAGTCACCACAGTGAAGCCAATAAACATAGCCGTCACTTAACATAGTCATCTCTGTATGTGTTTGTGCAACAAGAACACTTAAGATCTCTTAGCTAATTTTAAGTATAGAATACGGAATTGTTTATTATAATCATCATGCTGGACCTTAGAACTTATTCATCTTCTATAACTGAAACTTTGTACCCTTTGACCAACACTTTTCCTCCCCCCACCCGGGGGAATCACAATTCTGCTCTCTGTTTCCATGAGTTTGACTTTTCAGGTCCTACATATAAGTGAGGTCATACAGTATTTGTCTTTCTGTGTCTGACTTATTTCACTTAGCACAGTATCTTCCAGGTTCATCCATGTCACAAGTGGCATGATTTCCTTCCTTTTAAAGGCTGAATAGTATTCCTTTGTATATATTTACCAATCAGTTTTTTCTCCGTTGCTCCATTCACAGATATTTGAATGGTTTACTCTCATAACCACCAAGACTAACCCTGGAGCCTGACTAAGCTCTCGGAAAATGCCCATTGACGGTTGCTGAGAAGGACCTGGTCAAATCCTTCTTATCCTGAGACTCTGGCTCTGCAGCGCCCCCTCCCAGGGAGCCCGGGGCTGGGTTAGATCCCGAGTCCACCCACAGAACACTTTGCATAGTTCCATCAAAAACTCACCACGTATCTATTTTTGCAATTTACATGCTGCAATAAACATTTATTGGGTGCCTGCCACATGCATTTCCTTGTTTGTTGTCTGTCATCCCATTGGACTTCCGAGTCCAGACAAGGTCTCTCCACCACTGCCTCCTCCTTGTAGCTCCTCCTGTCGGTGAATTTGGCTTATTGTTTGAGAAATGGCCAGGGACCCACGGTATCATGATTATACAGTATCATCGTGGCTAACATTCATTCGGTGCTGTTTACGTTTACTCTGTAAAATGGAGATCCCCTTCCCACGCTCATAGCTCTGAGCCACCTTGCTGGACCTCACACAGCTGTGGGTGACATTTGTGTGTCTTAGCATCTGTGAGCTAATTGCCACACATACAGTCCCTCACTATGTAGAGGAAAATATATTGTTTATAATCTTTGGTTTAGTATAGGAAACAAACACAATAGACTCCAGTCTTCTGCGTTTTTAAAGTATGATCCTGCCGGTGGAGCCTGGGACAGCTTCTGTCTCTAGGTCACATAGGATCAGAGCATTGCTCCTGCTAAGATAAAAGATGATGAAAGAGGGCAAATCAAATGACCCAATTTTGGCCTCCTTAGGAAGCAGGATGGAATGGAAACCCACAGAGAAGCAAATCGCCCGCCTGAGAAAGGGCACCCCTTCTTGCCTTCGCCACCTCTGGCCACTGGAGGAGACCAGAGAAAGGGACGGGAGAAAGGATAAGATCAGGGGGAGGAGGCTTAATGAACTTAACTCTCAGAAATAAAAGCAGGATTCAACATCCACCTGGGTTTCCAATATCCTTTCCAGAGGGACTCAGGGACCACCTCCCAGGGAAGGATAAGAGAGCTCAGTTTGGTTCTTGAAGCTTTGTAAGCCCGTGCTTGCTACGCTGATGATTGCTGGCCTGATTTCCCAGAGGAGAAGCAGCCCAGGGAATGGGGAGGAGGTTCCATGAGGCTGTGTTGAAGGCAAAGAGGGAAAGTCAGTATTCTGCCCCTACCCGTGTCCCTGACAAGCAGAGGAGTGCCAGCTTTCCCAAAGGGGGGAAACTCGGCAGAGTCTCTGGGGACTGGACCAAGGAAACAAAGCAGGGGACCACGAGGGGGCTTTGGCCTGAGAGGGGCCTGGAGGGTGGCAGTGGCCGGGGTCTACAGTGGGTTCCATAAAGATGCAACTCCTTAGTGAAGGAATCTCATAGATGCGGGTGTGAATCCTACCTCCAGCTGGAATTCACTAACTATGGGACCTTCCTCTGCCTCCACCGATCATTTCTGAGGCTCGGTTTCCTCATGTGTGAAAAGGAGATAATCTGTCAATTACGATTCAAAATAGGAAAAAAAATGGATGTCTACCCCCAGTATCTGAGCTCAGTGAATGCTGGCTGTCCTGCAGCCTCCCCAGTCCACCTCCTCCCCCGGCCGGAAGGCTCTCCTTACCATGTCCCTTACAAACGAAGCTGAGGTCAAGAGTGCAGCCCATGGTGACAGTAGGACCATGCTTGTGGGAAGTTCCCTGACCCACGTGCCTCTTTCCGTGGTATGGGTGAACATCTGTGGACTCAGTGGTCCCGGAAAGTACCGGCTATGCGAAGGCTTGGCACTCAGTGTCCATTCCCTGGCGTCCATCAGCAGCCTGAGTCACAGGTTGCCCCCGAGAGACACACTCCCAGCCATCTCCCTGGACCTTGGCATTGTGCAGGCAGCTGGTGTGAGCCCAGCCTCAGCCCTGCACAGATTTGCCAGTTTCGCAGCTTCAGTTTCCTTCCAAGTCCAGCCTGCTCTAATCCCAGCCAAGTTTCACCCTGGCAGGCTGCATTTTCATTTTCTGCACCTCATCCTGCCCAGAAGGGACAGCTGCTGAGAGGTGCCCAGGTTCCCTGGGAGGGAGCTGCCCCAACAGGTCAGCGTGGCAGGATCCCTGGGAAGGAGCTGCCCCCACAGGCCCATGTGGCAGGAGCCCTTGGTCTCTTCTGTGCTCCCGCCATGCAGAGCCCTGCATCCAGCCCCAGCCGGCCACCTGCCAGCTTCTTGTGGCTCATTTATTTATCTCCGTTTCTTTTGGAAGCTCCTAGGAAGCAAGACTCCACTGGAGGGAATCTGGCTCCAGGAGTTGGACACAGGGCTAAGAACGTCACATGCTTTATCTCACTTCACCCCTACATTATGGCGAGGAAGGAGAACCCCTCTTACATAGGAAGAAACTAAGATTTGAATTTAACTTGGTACACAGGGAGAGGGAGGAATCTAGCTTTATTTTCCCATATTGCTCCAATGTCATTTTTTAAACTTTGCCCACTGGTTGAACACCCCCTTTACCCTATAGCGGCAACTTCTTTCTATACATCGAATCTGTTCCTGGGCTTTCTCTTCCTTTCCACTGAGCTGCCTGCCCTTTTTTCATTTCACAATGTTTTCATCTTTGAAGATTTATAATGCATTTCAATGTCTGGGAGCAGCGCTGTCCTTTTTTACCCAGAAATTTTATGATTCGACTCATATGTAAACTTATTTCCAGGTGAATTGTTCCAAGTGAATTCATTTTGTCAGATTAAAAATAATCCTTAAATATTTTTATTAGAGTTGCATAAAACTTATACATTTGGGCAAATGGCATTTTACGGTGCTAAGAGCTCTCCACGTGGTGTGATTTGCTTTTTATGTCCCTTGATGTAGTTTGGCAGATTTTTATTATGAGTACTGCACATTTCCTGTAAACGTTATTCCTTGGTGTTACCATTATAAATGGGATCTTTTTGCTTTACATTTTCTGACTGGTTAGCACTAGTGTATAGAAAAGCTATGAAAGAAATATTAGCATTTCTCACTTACAGATGAAGAAGAAGGAATTGAGGGAATGGCTCCATACGAGATTCTTAGTTGAACTTAGAGATATCCAGGATGTGGCTGTGTCAGAATCATATTCTTCTATCAGAAGGAAGATGCCTGTGCTCCCCGAAGGCCATGTCTATTCAGACTGAGATCTGCTGGCTTTATGTCTGCTGCCTGGACAAATCTAGAGGCAAGGGCAGCTAAATACTTGAGGGCACCAAGGTCTCTTATAGCTGGCCCGAGCTCCAGGCCATCACTGTGCCTAGCACCCCAGAACCCAACAAGAGGAGTCCCCATTGGGTGGGCACAGCGGTGGGTCATGGGCCAGTAGGACTTTGGACCACTGATTTGAAAGCCATAGTTCTTACTCTTTGGAGTCAGGGAGAATCTGATGAACCCTATGGGCTCTCTCTCAGAAAAATGCCCAAAATGCTGCCCATATTTCTAGAAGATTTATGAACAGCTCCAAAACACAGCCCTAAGGACCCTTGCATTAAATTAATACTCCTGACTTAAGACGATGGGTCAGCCAAGGATTCTGCCAAGTGGGTGGCACTGAGAGACGGGGGCAAGTTCAGAGGACAGAGGTCCTGGATCTGTGTGGCCCTAGGTGGGTCCCTTCCCTCCCTGAATGCAGAGGTTGTGGGACAATTAAGCTAAAACCACGATCAAGTAGCTGGGTGTTGGAAAAAGAAGTGTCGGGGCTCGTGGTACACAGATATGTTTCTTGGTTGTCATAAAAATTAATAATTAATCTTCCCTGCATGCTAAAGGAGTATAAGCAGGTGCCTCAGCTTGATGACAGCAGGGACCGGCTGTCAGGCAGAGGCCTGACAGGCCAGCCCTCCTCTCTGCCCTCCACTGGCTCTCCACTAAAACGAGGGGCTCCATTCAATGGAAGTGAACTTGCAACTGCAAAATGTAGCGATCAAGCCATCTCCCTTATGAGAGATCTTAAAGGCCTTGTGAGTTGCTATCCTCCTGCTCCCAGTAGGAGCTACCACCTGTCCTTATGCCCCAGTGTGATCTGTGTGTGCTGGGGAAGAAGGCAAAAAAGCATGGCACTGGGAACCTCTTCCTAAATACAAACCACTGCTCCCTTCTCCCTAGGACAGATCCACGTGGGGATATGCTGCTTTGGTCTGCCGTGCTCCCAGACCAAGGGCAGGGGGGTGGGGGGATGTGCAGGAGTGTTTTGAACCTCTGGCTCCCGGAGCCACCTGCCTACAGTGCTCCCATTTAGAGGGCAGGTGGGGGTGCCTTGTGCTCCTTTCAGCCTCTCCTTAGATAGTGAGCCCAGTGAGACATTAAATGTCTCACTTCCCAGTTCCTGGATCAGTGGCAGGTACACAACAGGAGATTAATAAAAGATTCAGACAAATAAATGAGCCCTTCTCCCATGCTCTGCCTGAGCCTTCTCACAGCCCTCCTCTGTTCCCTCTCCAGCAATCTGAGTATCTCCTCTCCTTCCAACTTTTGCTCAAATGCCTTCCAGGGTTGCCCCCACTGAACCCCCTACCTCCCCAGATTTGTAGCCCCATGTCCCGCATCTTCGCTGATCTGACCACTGGGCTTCAGGGTGTGCACTGTCTTAGTTGGCAGTGAAGACAATTTACTAAGCAGCTTTACAGATTACCTTTGTCAGCCAGACGTGGTGGTGTATGCCTATAATCCCAGCACTTTGGGAGGCCAAGGTGGGGGGATCATTTGAGCCCAAGAATTTAAGTCCAGCCTGAGCAACATAGTAAGATCTGATCTCTATTAAAATAGGAAAATTAGCCAGGCATGGTGGCTCGTGCCTTAGTCCCAGTTACTCAGGAGGCTGAGACAGGAAGATCACTTGGGCCCAGCATTTGAGGTTGCTATGAGCTATGATCATGCCACTGTACTCTAGCCCATGCAATAGAGTGGGACCCTACCTCAAAAAAATAAATAAATAATTCAAAACTTGGCTCAGCGCCTGTAGCTCAGCAACTAAGGAGCCAGCCACATACACCGGAGCTGGCAGGTTCAAACCCAGCCCAGGCCTGCCAAACAACAATGACAACTACAACCAAAAAATAGCCAGGCATTGTGGCAGGTGCCTGTAGTCCTAGCTACTTGGGAGGCTGAGGCAAAAGAATCACTTAAGCCCAAGAGTTTGAGGTTGCTGTGAGCTGTGATGTCACAGCACTCTACCGAGGGCGACATAGTGATACTCCATCAAAAAAAAAAAAAAAAAAAAGATTACCTTTGTTATGTCTCTTAAAAAAATGCACACAAACTTTCCAGATAAGCAAAGAGGTGGTTTCTGTTTCCTATAATGAATCTAATATTACCACAATCTCTACCTGATTA
>CAUYRH010143467.1:0-16303 GCA_963574655.1 Perodicticus potto | reverse complement strand
TTTTTTTTTTTTTTTTTGAGACAGAGCCTCAAGTTGTCACCCCGGGTAGAGTGCCATGGCATCACAGCTCACAGCAACCTCCAATTCCTGGGCTCAAGCGAGTCTCCTGCCTCCGCCTCCCAAGTAGCTGGGACTACAGGCACCTGCCATAACGCCCGGCCATTTTTTGGTTGCAGCTGTCATTGTTGTTTGGCAGGCCCGGGCTGGATTCGAACCCACCAGCTCAGGTGTACGTGGCTGGTGCCTTAGCCCACTGAGCCACAGGCGCTGAGCCGCCCGGCTATTTTCTTGTTGCAGTTTGGCCAGGGCCGGGTTTGAACCCACCACCCTCAGTATATGGTGCCGGCAGCCATACCCTTCTTTATGTCCCTTGGTTGAGACTGCGGGTGGTGAGGGAAAGTGTGCGAGTATTCGCTCCATTTTCTCTGGCAGATTTATAACAAATTAAAGTAGTTTTAGGTGAGCCTGAATAGATACACAAATGTTCTCTAAGGGTTGGGACAAAGCTTTGACTCTTGGAGAGATGTAATGCTACTACTAGATCAAACTTTAACTTTTTTTTTTTCTTTTTTTTTTTTGAGACAGAGCCTCAAGCTGTCACCCTGGATAGAGTGCTGTGGCATCACAGCTCACAGCAACCTCCAATTCCTGGGCCTCAAGCGAATCTCTCCCTCCTAAGTAGCTGGGACTACAGGTGCCCGCCACAATGCCCAGCCATTTCTTGGTTGCAGCCACCACTATTGTTTGGCGGGCCCGGGCTGGATTTGAACCCGCCAGCTCAGGTGTACGTGGCTGGCGCCTTAGCCCGTTGAGCCACAGGCGCCTAACCCAAACTTTAACTTTTAATGAGAAAAATGAAGTCTTAGATGAAGCTGAAAGTGGGATGATTTATGGTTCATGGCCAATACTGATGGCAGTATGTCTCCGGAGGAAAGGGACAACAGATACCCCATGGGAAGGCAGGCAGTTCCCTTTGAAGAGCCCAAATGGGACCCTGAGAAAAGGTGACTTGTGGTGTCAACATTTTCTAACATTTATCCTGGAAGGTTTATGTCAATCCAAGAAAAGCCTATGAACTATTCTAAGTTGTCTAACTATTTATCACAAGCAAAATGAGAGCCCCTGAGCCTTTCTTGAGTGGCTCAGGGAGGCGATGAGAAAACGCACTCAGTTAACACCGACTCCTTAGAGGGCTAAATTATTTTAAAAGATAAATTATCACTCAGCTGGTCCCAGAAATTCGAAGAAAACTCCAGAAATTGGCTCTAGGCCCTGATCATAACTTGGAGAATCCTCTTAAAATGGCCACAGTGGTCTTTTATAACTGAGATCAGGAGAAAGAGGAGGAAAAAGAGAGAAAAGATAGAAAAAGAATGACAACTCTAGTACTGGCACTCTGACAAATTGGCACTATTCAGGGGTAGAGGGAAGCCAGAGGAGCTAAGAATAAGTGCTTCCAACGTGGTCAGACTGGCCACTTCAGGAGAGAGTGCCCCTCGCAGCAATACTGGCTGGGCAAGCCACTGGGCCCCTATCCAGAATACAAGAGTGATCACTGGAGGGTGGCCTGTCACCAGAGGCAAAGGCCTCCCAGGACAGTGATCCCATCAGTGCCCAAACTGGACTGAGGGTGCCTGGGGCAGATTCTCATGGTTCCAGCTTGTGTCATCACCCCTCAGGAGCCCCAGGTCTGCCTCACAGTTGAGGGCCAGGAGACAGAATGTCTTCTGGACACTGGAGCTACCTTTTCTGTACTCCTTTCTAACCCTGGTCATCTATCCCCCAAATCTGTAACTATACAGGGTGTGTCTTTTTTTTTTTTTTTTTTTGAGACAGAGCCTCAAGCTGTCACCCTGGATAGAGTGCCGTGGCATCACAGCTCACAGCAACATCCAATTCCTGGGCTCAAGTGAGTCTCCTGCCTCTGCCTCCCAAGCAACTGGGACTACAGGCGACTGCCACAATGCCCGGCCATTTTTTGGTTGCAGCTGTCATTGTTGTTTGACAGCCTGGGTTGGATTCGAACCCGTCAGCTTAGGTGTACGTGGCTGGCGCCTTAGCCCATTGAGCCACAGGCGCTGAGCCTACAGGGTGTGTCTTGAAAGCTGGTTACCAAATTTTTCTCTCAACCTTTAAGCTGCAATTGGGGTGATTGGCTGTTCTCTCACGCCTTCCTAATCATGCCTGAAAGTCCTGCTCCCCTTTTGGGGAGGGACATACTAACTAAGGCGGGAACAACCATTTATATGAATATGGGACAAGAACATATTCTGTGCCTTCCCTTATTAGAGACAGAAATTACCCCAGAAGTGTGGGCTACTGAGGGACAGGTGAAGAGAGCAAGACCCAATCCAGACATGGTTTTGTATATAGATGGAAGTTCTTTCATAGAACTAGGAATTTGCAAAGCAGGCTATGCTGTGGTTACTCAGCATACTGTAAAATTGAGAGTGGGTCTCTCCCTTCAGGAACCAGTGTGCAATTAGCTGAAATAATAGCTTTAACCTGTGCTTTAGAAATGGGGAGAAACAAACGAATCAATATATACAATATAAACGACTCAAAATAAGCCTTCCTTGGCTCTGCACCTGTAGCACAGTGGGTAATGCATCAGGATTTTTTTCTGGGGGGGGCACTGGGATTCTTTCATCTTGGTTTCCCAAGTAGCTGGGACTACAGGCACCCTCCACAACACACAGCTATTTTTTTGTAGTTGTCGTTGTTTAGCAGGCCTGTGCTGGGTTCGAACCCTCCAGCACTAGTGTATGTGGCCGGTGCCCTAACCACTGAGCTACAGGTGCTGAGCAAGGGATCATTTCTATCATTCATTACTAGAGAAGTTTCTCTGAACATAAAGAGCACTGTACCAAATGCTCTAAATGTTACTTTACTATTTCAGTTTTGCATCTGTTTTTATAATTAGTAAATGTAGAATACATTTCATCATTTTATTTCTAAAATTTTCAGTTAAAAACATTTTTCAATAATTCTCACAATTGACCAGATGTAGTGGCTAAAGCCTGTAATCCCAGCACTCTGGGAAGCCAAGGTGGGCGGAGCTCAGGAGTTCTACACCAGTCTGAGTAAGAGCCGGGTATTGTGGCGGGCACCTGTAGTCCCAGCTACTAGGAAGGCTGAGGCAAGAGGATTGCTTGAGCCCAAAAGTTTCAGGTTGCTGTGATCTACGATGCCATGGCATTCTACTACGGGTGACAAAGTGAGAATCTGTCTCAAAAAAAGGAAAAAATAATTCTCATAATAACCCTTTGAGGTAGACATGAACATTATCCCCATTTTAGAAATGAAGAAACAATATTGATGTTAAATAAGTAATTAAGTGAAGTAGGATTTAACCCAGCAATATTTTTATGTTTTTTTTTTTTTTCTTTTGAGACAGAGCCTCAAACTGTCACCCTGGATAGAGTGCCGTGGCATCACAGTTCACAGCAACCTCCAATTCCTGGGCTCAAGTGAGTCTCCTGCCTCTACCTCCCAAGTAGCTGGGACTACAGGCGCCCGCCACAACGCCCGGCCATTTTTTTTTTGGTTGCAGCCGTCATTGTTGTTTGGTGGGCCCGGGCTAGATTCGAACCCACCAGCTCAGGTGTACGTGGCTGGCGCCTTAGCCCGTTGAGCCACAGGTGCCGAGCCTTTTTTTTTTTTGAGACAGAGACTCCAGCTGTTGCCCTTGGTAGAGTGCCGTGGTGTCACAGCTCACAGCAACCTCCAACTCCTGGGCTTAAGCAATTCTCTTGCCTCAGCCTCCCGAGTAGCTGGGACTACAGGTGCTTGCCACAACACTCGGCTCTTACTCAGACTGGTGTAGAACTCCTGAGCTCCCTAGTAGCTGGGACTACAGGTGCCCGCCACAACACCTGGCTATTTTTTGGTTGTAATTGTCATTGTTGTTTGACAGGCCCAGGCTGGATTTGAACCCACCAGCTCTGGTGTATGAGACTGGCGCCTAAGCCGCTTGAGCTATAGGCACCGAGCCCCCAGCAATATTTTTAAATAGTCAAGTTGAACTACAAATTTTTTAAAAATGTGTTAATGTACTTAAATTTAGACATTAGTATTTCAGTGTTATTAAGAAGGTTCTTTGGAAAGTCATTTACCTTAATTTCTCCATATCGAAAGGGATTTTGTACATCTCGGGCCAAAACAGTGCTGTTCCCCCTGACCTGACCTGCTGTCACCACGCCTTTGGTGGTTACCATGACCACTGTTTCATCAGAAGAAGTCCAGGTGAAGTTGCCACTACCACCCTCTACCTGTAAGAAAACACATTATATTTAATTACTAAGGGAGGAAAAATTGAATGAAAACTTGGCTTGTTTAGGAAATAATACATAAGAGGACTACTAAACAGAAATTAATTAATGGTAGTACCACAAAATGTCAAAGAAAAGGGATAAGAGAACTGGAGAAACCTTTATAAAACTCACAAGGAAAGGATATATGGAAAAGAGACAAAGTCTTGATGTAAATGACAGTATTCAAGAACATAATTTGGGCGTTGTCAAAAACTGAGTTATACTATTAAGATCAGAAGGAAATAAAATTTAACATTAATAACATTTCAATAATTAAACTATCAGAGAAATTGACTTATCTCTTTGTGAAGTCTTAATACCTGTACTTTATAACGATATACCATTCCCATAGGATGATGAGGAAATGCCAGAAAATTAGGTGTAAGCTTGATGGGAAAATAAATCTTCACTTCTTGCTGGTGTTTGATTAGACATTTCATAGGCTGAATATTTGTATTCTATAAGAGCAGGGGAAAAGGAGCAAAATATATTTTATTATAAGGACTATTCTTTTAAGACACATTCATATACTCAAAACATCAGGAAAATGGTGTGTTAATAAACTACTCAACTGTTTTTTTTTTTCTTTTTTGAGACAGAGTCTTACTTTGTCCCCCTTGGTAGAGTGGGCTGTGGCGTCACAGTTCACAGCAACCTCAAACTCTCGGGTTCAAGCGGTTCTGCAGTCTCAGCCTCCCAAGTAGCTGGGACTACAGGTGCCCGCCATGTCCGGCTACATATATATGTATATGTATATACATATACATATATATATATATATATATACATATATATATATATATATACATATATATATATATATATATATATATTTTTTTTTTTTAGAGACAGAGTCTCACTTTATTGCCCTCAGTAGAGTGCTGTGGCTTCACAGCTCACAGCAAACTCCAGCTCCTGGGCTTAGGTGATTCTCTTGCCTCAGCCTCCCGAGTAGCTGGGACTAGAGGTGCCCACCACAACACCCAACTATTTTTTGTTGTTGTTGCTGTTCAGCCGGGGCCAGTTTTGAACCCAACACCTTCGGTATATGGGGCCAGCGCCCTACCCACTGAGCCACAGGTGCCGCCCCAATGCCCGCCTATTTTTTTGTTGCAGTTCAGCCGGGCCGAGTTTGAACCCACCACCCTCGGTATATGGGGCCAGTGCCCCACTTGCTGAGCCACAGGCGCCACCCTATATGTATGTATGTATATATATATATATTTTTTTTTTTTTTTAGAGTCAGAGTCTCACTTTGTTGCCCTCGGTAGAGTACCATAGCATCACAGCTCACAGCAGCCTCCAGCTCTTGGGCTTAGGTGATTCTCTTGCCTCAGCCTTCTGAGTAGCTGGGACTACAGGCGCCCGCCACAAAGCCCGGCTATTTTTTTTGCTGTTTGGCCAGGGTCGGGTTTGATCCCGCCACCCTCAGTTTATGGGGCCGGCGCCCTACTCACTGAGCCACAGGCACTGCCCAACGCCCAGCTATTTTTTATTTATGTTATTATTATTATTTTTTTAGATAGTTTCACTATGTCGCCCTCAGTAGAGTGCCGTGGCATCACGGCTCACAGCCACCGCAAACTCTTGGGCTTTAAGAGATTCTCTTGTCTCAGTCTCCCAAGTAGCTGGGACTACAGGCGCCTGCCACAATGCCTGGCTATTTTTTTGTTGCAGTTGTCATTTTTGTTTAGCTGGCCCGGGCTGGGATTGAATCCACCAGCTGTGGTGATGTGGCTGGCGCTGTAATGGGCGCTGAGCCTCAGCTATTTTTTAGAGATGGGGATCTCGCCCTTGCTCAGGCTGGTCTCGAACTCATGAGCTCAGGCAATCCTCCTACCTCGGCCTCCCAGATTGCTGGGATTACAGTCATGAGTCACTGTGCTCAGCCTACTAAACCGGTTTCTATCTATAAAAGAAATAAATATTTCTCTTCATTAATGAAGCATAGTATTAACATTATAGGTCAAAAACAATGAAAGAAATTTTGCTGGACCTAAACTATATATTAAATCCAGGAAAAAAGAGTTTAAAATTTTCTTCTTTTTAAAAAATTTTAGATTCCTGACAAGCTCTCTCATTCGTTAAATATTAAATGAGACTTTAAAGCTAAAAATAAATAAATAAATAAATAATTTTAGACTAGTATCAGGGTACAAATTTTAGGTTATATTGTTTTCAATTCTAAGATAAAGTTCAAGTCGTAGTTGAGCCCTTCACCCAGGACGTGTGCTGAAGATCTTTGAAGCCTCTGGGAACCTTTCTTTTTTATTGTTTCAGGTTATTATTATTTTTTTTTTTTTGAGACAGAGCCTCAAGCTGTCACCCTGGACAGAGTGCCATGGCATCACAGCTCATAGCAACCTCCAATTCCTGGGCTCAAGCGAGTCTCCTGCCTCTGCCTCCCACATAGCTGGGACTACAGGCACCTGCCACAATGCCCAACCATTTTTTGGTTGCAGCCGTCATTGTTGTTTGGCGGGCCCAGGCTGGATTCGAACCCGCCAGCTAAGGTGTATGTGGCTGGCGCCTTAGCCCATTGAGCCACAGGCGCCGAGCCTATTGTTTCAGGTTAATTGAGGATACAAAGAAATACTTTACAGGGCGGCCCTGTTGCTCAGTGTATAGGGCACCGGCCCCATACACCAAGGACAGCGGGTTCGAACCTGGCCCCAGCTAAAACTGCAATAAGAAAAAAATAGCTGGGCATTGTGGCAGGCTCCTGTAGTCCCAGCTACTCAGGAGGCTGAGACAAGAGAATCTCTTAAAGCCCAAGAGCTGGAAGTTGCTGTGAGGTGTGATGCCACCCCACTCTACAGAGGGTGACAAAGTGAAACTGTGTCTCTTAAAAAAAGAAAGAATCACATTACAATGTTTGCATTTGTTAGGTAAAGTCCCTCTTATAATTGTGTCCTGCCCCCAAGAGATGTGCCATACATCCTAACATTGTGCCAATTAAGTGCAAGCACACCCATCCCCTTCCCTCATCTCCTCTCCCTGCTCCCTTGTACTCCCACCCCCTACCTTGAATTGATTTGAGTTTTTCTCTTATGTGAATATTAGGTCATCTACTGGCTTCATATCAGAATTGAGTACATTGGATTCTTGCTTCTCCATTTTTGTGATCTTTACTAAGAAGAATGTATTCTAGCTTCATCCAGGTTAATACAAAAAATGTAAAGTCTCGGGTGGCGCCTGTGGCTCATCGAGTAGGGCACTGGTCCCATATACTGAAGGTGGCAGGTTCAAACCTGGCCTCGGCCAAATTGCAAAACAGAAAAATAGCCTGGCATTGTGGTGGGCGCCTGTAGTCCCAGCTACTCAAGAGGCTGAGGCAAGAGAATCGCCTAAGCCCAAGAGTTGGAGATTGCTGTGAGCTGTGAGACACCAGGGCACTCTACCAAGGGCAATAAAGTGAGACTCTGTCTCAACAACAACAACATCTTTTTTAATGGCTGAATAGTGTTCCATGGTATACATATAACTACAGTTTGCTAATCCATTCCTGGGTTGGTGGGCATTTAGTATGTTTCCGCATTTTGGCTATTGTAAACTGAGCTGTGATAAACAGTCTAGGGCAAATGTCCTTATGATAAAAGGATTTTTTTCTTTTGGATAGATGTCCAGTAATGGGATTGCAGGATCAAATGGGAGGTCTAATTTCAGTTCTTTGAGGACTCTCCATATTTCCTTCCAAAAAAGCTGCATTAGTTTGCAATCCCATCAGCAGTGTAAAAGTGTTCCCTTCTCTCCATATCCACACCAGCATCTGCAGTTTTAAGACTTTATGATGTTGGCTATTCTCACTGGGATTAGGTGATTTCTCAGGGTGGTTTTGATTTGGATTTCTCTGACAATCAGGGATGAAGAACTTTTTTTTTTCAAATGTTTGTTAGTCTTTTGTCTCTCTTCTTTAGGGAAGGTTCTGTTCATTTCTCTTGCCCAGTGGTAGATTTGATTGTTTGCTCTTTGTTTTTTTTCTTTTTTGAGACACAGCCTCAAGCTGTCACACTGGGTAGAGTGCTGTGGTATCACAGTTCACAGCAACCTCCAATTCCTGGGCTTAAGTGATTCTCTTGCCTTTGTCTCCCAAGTAGCTAGGACTACAGGCGCCTGGCTATTTTTTGGTTGTAGCCGTCATTATTGTTTGGCGGGCCAAGCTGGATTCCAACCCACCAGCTCAGGTGTATGTGGCTGGCACCTTAGCTGCTTGAGCCACAGGCGCTGAGCTGTTTGCTCTTTTTTTGATTAGTCTGAGTTCTCTGTAGATTCTAGTTATTAACCCTTTGTCAGATCCATACCCTGCAAATATCTTTTCCCATACCGAAGGTTGTCTTTTTGCTTCACTTTTTGTGTGCTTAACTGAGCAGAAGCTTTTTAGCATAATTAAGTCTCATTTGTTTATTTTTGTTGTTGCAATGGCCACTGAAACCTTTCCCCAGTCCATATCATCAAGAGTTTTCCCCATGCTTTCTTCTAAGATTCTTACCATTTCATGTCTTAGATTTAAATCTCTTATCCATCTTTTTTGGTGTAGAGTGGACTCAACTGGTCAAGTTATAGATGGTAAATTAAGATTATATGTCACAGTCCAAGTGGTCAAGATACAACTTATAGAAGTAGTCAATAGACAGAGGTCAGAGGGGCTGAGCATGGTGGCTCACACCTATAGTCCTAGCACTATGGGAGGCAAAGGCCAGTGGATTGCTTGAACTTAGGAGTTCCAAACCACCCTGAGCAAGAATGAGATCCCATCTCTACTAAAAATAGAAAAACTAGCCAGGTGTTGTGGCAGGCACCTGTTGTCCCAGCTACTTGTGAGGCTGAGCCAAGAGAATCGCTTGACCCCAGGAGTTTGATGTTACCATAAGCTGTGACACAATGGCACTCTACCGAGGGTGACAAAATGAGACTCTGTCTCAAAAATCAGTTTGATGTTGCTGTATGCTGTGACACTACGGCACTCTACTGAGGGTGACAAAGTGAGACTCTGTCTCAAAAATCAATCAATCAGGCGATGCCTGTGGCTCAGTGAGTAGGGTGCCGGCCCCATATACCGAGGGTGGTGGGTTCATCCCCAGCCCCCGCGGAACTGCAACAAAAAATAGCTGTGCGTTGTGGCGGGCGCTTGTGGTCCTGGCTACTCGGGAGGCTGAGGCAAGAGAACTGCCTAAGCCCAGGAACTGGTGGTTGCTGTGAGCTATGTGATGCCATGGCACTCTACCGAGGGCGATAAAGCAAGACTCTGTCCCTACAAAAAAAAAAAAAAAAAAAAAATCAATCAATCACTAAACTGGTTTATTAAGCCTTTATAAGATAAAAGAGAATAGGCTCTGCACCTATAGCTCAAGTGTCTAGGGCGCCAGCCACATACACTGGAGCAGGCAGGTTTGAACCCAGCCTGGGTCTGCCAAACAACAACAACAAAGACAAAAAAATAGCCTGGCATTGTGGCAAGCACCTGTAGTCCTAGCTACTTGGGAGGCTGAGACAAGAGAATCGCTTAAGCCCAAGAGTTTGAGGTTGGTTGCTGTGAGCTGTGACGTCAAAGCACTCTACCAAGGACAACATAGTGAGACTCTGTCTCAAAAAATAAAAAAATAAATAAAAAAGAGAACAGTAGGAACTATAACAGACTAAAAAGTACAATTTATTTATTGGTTTTTGAGACAGTGCTGGGAATACAGACATGAAAAGTACTGTCTTGGTATAGTCACTACCTGTTCCAGCTGATTTTTGTCAAATCTTCATACTTTTATAGAAGATCAGAGATCTTGGGTTCTATTTGAAATTTCCCAATTGAAAATAAATTTACTGGGACGGCGCCTGTAGCTCAAAGGAGTAGGGCACCGGCCCCATATGCCAGAGGGGGCAGGTTCAAATCCAGCCCTGGCCAAAAACTGCAAAAAAAAAAAAAAAAAAAAAAAAATTTACTTGCCCAAATTAAAAAACAAGACTACATGGCTCAGCACCTGTGGCTCAATGGGTTAAGGCGCCAGCCACGTACACGTGAGCTGGAGGGTTCGAATCCAGCCCAGGCCCGCCAAACAACAATGACAGCTGCAACCACAAAATGGCCGGGCGTTGTGGTGGGCGCCTGTGGTCCCAGCTTCTTGGGAGGCGGAGGCAAGAGACGTGCTTGAGCCCAGGAATTGGAGGTTGCTGTAAACTGTGATGCCATGGCACTCTATACAGGGTGACAGCTTGAGGCTCTGTCTCAAAAAAAAAAAAAAAATTAAAAAAGAATAAAAAACAAGACTACAATTCGAGATAGTTTGCAGACCACTAGTTTATGATTTCTCTTGTAGAAGGTGCTATAAAGGGTGGTGCCTGTGGCTCAGTGGGTAGGGCACCGGCTCCATATACCAAGGGTGGCGGGTTCAAACCCAGCTCCGGCCAAATTGCAACAAAAACTAGCTGGGCGTTGTGGTGGGTGCCTGTAGTTCCAGCTACTTGGGAGGCTGATTCAAGAGAATCGCCTAAGCCCAAGAGCTGGAGGTTGCTGTGAGCTGTGATGCCATGGCACTCTATCAAGGATGATAAAGTGAGACTCTGTCTCTAAAAAAAAAAAAAATTATTGAGTATCCACTAAAGAAGCCACATCATCATTTTTGTAGTTTTGGAATGTCATTCTAACTAGGGAGAATACCGGAGGTGGGAATACCAGTTAGAAAGGTACTGTGGCAGTCTAAGTGAAGAAACAGTAAGAAATGAGTATATTTGAGAGACATTTAGAAGAATTAACGTAGTATTTAATAATGTATTGAATATATAAAATGAACAAGAAGGTAGAGTCAAGGGTGACTTGGAATATTGTCTTAAACAACAGGCTGAAAAGTAGAGAAAAAGTAGGTTTGGAGGAGGGAAGCAAGTTTGGCAGGGTATTAAATATCAGGACACTTACATATTTTGGAGGCATTAGAAACCAATTTATTCCTTATCCCTTTTTTAAAAGAATTAAAAGGATATTTTATCCTTTTTCCCACATTACAGAATATGGAAATTAACCAAAAGAAAAAAATATATGAAGATACTCAGTTATGTCATTTATAATAGCAAAAAACTGGAAATAATGAAAAAGTTCAATATCAGGGACATGGGTTAAAAAATAGCATATTGGGCGGCGCCTGTGGCTCATTGAGTAGGGCGCCAGCTCCATATATCGAAAGTGGCGGGTTTAAACCCGGCCTCGGCTGACCCGCAAAACAGAAAAATAGCCAGGCGTTGTGGTGGGTGCCTGTGATCCCAGCTACTCGGGAGGCTGAGCCAAGAGAATCGCATAAGCCCAGGAGTGGGAGGTTGCTGTAAGCTGTGTGATGCTACGACACTCTACAGAGGGCGATAAAGTGAGACTCTGTCTCTACAAAAAAAAAAAAAAACGGCTCAGCGCCTGTGGCTCAACGGGCTAAGGCACCAGCCACGTACACCTGAGCTGGCGGGTTCGAATCCAGCCCGGGCCCACCAAACAACAATGGTGGCTGCAACCAAAAAAAAAAAAAATGGCTGCGCGTTGTGGCCGGCGCCTGTAGTCCCAGCTACTTGGGAGGCAGAGGCAGGAGACTCACTTGAGCCCAGGAATTGGAGGTTGCTGTGAGCTGTGATGCCACAGCACTCTATCCAGGGTGACAGCTTGAGGCTCTATCTCAAAAAAAAAAAAAATAGCAAATTAACTTTTTGGATTTTTAGAATAAAAAGCACCCTCTGTGGACCTGATGACATATGGAAATGTGCATATGAAATAACTTTTTAAAGGGACCCCAAGTGATATATACACAATGACTGCAAATGCAGATACTGTGTGTACAGTAGTAAAGACTGGGGCAGAAAACGTGTAGAGGTAGAAACTGCTGAGTGTGTTGTTTATCAGTTTCCCTATTTTATTTTTATAAGAGACAAAGGTGGTGGGCCAGGCTTTGCTCACGCCTATAATCCCAGCACTTTGGAGGATGAGGCAGGTGGATTGCTTGAGTTCATGAGTTCGAGACCAGTCTAAGCAAGAGCAAGATCCGGTCTCTAAAAAATAGCGGGGTGTTGGGACAGGCACCTGTAATCCCAGCTACTTGGGAGACTAAGGCAAGAGGATCGCTTGAACCCAAGAGTTTGAGGTTGCTGTGAGCTAAGATGCCATGGCACTCTACTGAGGGTGACCAAATGAGACTCTGTCTCAAAAAATAAAAAGAAGACAAAGGTGGTATATGCCATATATCTGCTTGCAAATCAACAGTTCAGCCAAATCTCTTCAGTGTTTTTAGGATACAAAGATTGTTCTTTTAATTCCTACCTGGGACATAATGGAAGTGAGGGATGCATTTATCACCACAACACCATCTCTCAGGGCTTTTACTACATGGTAAGATCCATTCACAGTAGTTATTTGCTCTTCAAAGTAATCCTTTAGAAAGTCGTATGTAATCCTGAGATTCTGAAAATCAGCACAACAGCAATACAACCTGGAAGATATGTCTTAACCTAAAGCCATTTTAATCCCAAAGCATATACTGTGGCTATGCATTCAAGGGACAAAAAAAGTAAAAATTAAAAATAATACAAAGCTTTGCTGTCCTTTGTGAAAATAAGTTGGGAAGATGTAAATTCTTTTTCTTTTTTGTAGACCAAATCTCACTCAGTTGCCCTGGGGTTGAGTGCTGTGGCATCGTAGCTTACAGCAATCTCAAACTCCTGGGCTCCTCTTACTTCAGCCTCCCAAATAGCTGGGACTACAGGTGCCCACCACAAAGCTCAGCTATTTTTTTTTTTTGTAGAGACAGAGTCTCACTTTATTGCCCTCGGTGGAGTGCAGTGGCATCACACAGCTCACAGCAACCTTCAACTCCTGGGCTTAGGCGATTCTCTTGCCTCGGCCTCCTGAGTAGCTAGGACTACAGGCACCCACCACACAACACCCAGCTATTTTTCTGTTTTTGCAGTTTTGGCTGAGGCCGGGTTTGAACCCGCCACCTTCGGTATTTGGGGCCGGCGCCCTACTCGATGAGCCACAGGCACCGCCCAAAGCTTAGCTATTTTTAGAGACAAGGTCTTGCTTTGGCTCAGGCTGGTCTCAAACCTATGAGCTCAGGCAATCCATCCCGCTTGGCCTTCAAGAGTGAGAGCCACTGTGCCCAGCCTCAGAAGATGTACTTTTTAAATGGTACTAGTTTTTGAAAGATCGATTAAAGGGATACATCAGGAATAGATAGTCATAACTTACGTAAATTTTAGTGCAATTTGTACCATTCTATAAATTGATTCTGCAAGGAAAGGATCCTAGAGAGTGAGTACAATACTTCACATCTGATGCTCATACTACCACTCTCATCACTACAGAACTGTGGTGACCATCTCTAGAGTGAAGTTGTAGAATTAGGATCCTTCCCAAGTGTTATCACTACTACTCTCTTCAACTCCTTTGTATAATTCTGGCCAAATTACATCTTTTACTTCTGTTTTAGCATTCCTCAAGAACGAAACTATTTAATAATAATAGAAAACTGGTAATTTGCATTTCCAAAGGTAACAATTTGGAAGCAAAAAAGAAAGGGGGCTTTTTAGCTATAAAGATGGCACACTTGGGCGGCGCCTGTGGCTCAGCGAGTAGAGTGCCGGCCCCATATACCGAGGGTGGCGGGTTCAAACCCAGCCCCGGCTGAACTGCAAAACAAAAAAATAGCCGGGCGTTGTGGCGGGCACCTATAGTCCCAGCTACTGGGGAGGCTGAGGCAAGAGAATCGCCTAAGCCCAGAAGCTGGAGGTTGCTGTGAGCTGTGTGATGCCACGGCACTCTACCGAGGGCCATAGAGTGAGACTCTGTCTCTACAAAAAAAAAAAAAAGATGGCACACTCAAGGAGTTATCTATACAAGGAGCTTAGAAAAACATAAGAGACTCACATCCGAAATATAGACCTTTGTGCTGCTTTTATCAAATATTTCCACTGTAATGACATACACTTGTCCCACCTCCAGACTCCATCGGTCTCCAGGTTGAACAGTAAAGCCTACATACAAATCAAGAAACAAAAATATTAGAAAGGGCCAACATTTTTCTATAATGAATTTAAAAATACAAACTTTATAAAGCTATTCAAATAGCAAAACTTGCTAATAGATAAAGATGGTTTCCAAAACAGATAATTTTGTTTCTTCTCTCAAATTGTATAATAATTTAGGGTTTGAAAAATCTTGGTTTAACTTGGCTAATCTCAGGTATGAAGAAACATTCCCATTTATTTCTGTAGACGAGTAAACCACAATGTGGGCTCACTCCTCATGTGTCAGATAGTATTTCTACTTCTTTCAGTTAGAGTCATTGTCTCATAGGGTCTAAGGAAATTAAGATTCCTTTTTCCTTGTGTAAAGTCCCTTTTCCTAACTCTAAAGATTATATTACATGAATTTTCATACATTTTTCACAATATTTCAAGACACTTCACTCTTGCAGATAGCATTTATCCAGAACAAACAATCTAAGAAAACAATTAAGTAAGGTTGAATTTTAAGTTAAGAAATACTCTACTTTTTAATATACTAATTTTAGCAAAATTGTTTAAACTTAACAACTTTATGAAATCTATTATCTAAAAATACCTAAAAATCCAGGCTGTACAACATATATGGTGCAATTTGGGAGTCCAGATACGGATCGCATATGAACATCTTAATTTTTGCTTAAGGAAACCATGTGAACCATAGTTGGGTGAAAAGACAAGGGTGAGATACCAAAGGAAAAAACAACAAACTCTCAAACAAACATCTTGTCTTTTGGGCGGCGCCTGTGGCTCAGTAAGGAGGGCGCCAGCCCCATATGCTGGAGGTGGTGGGTTCAAACCCAGCCCCAGCCAAAAAAAAAAAAAAAAAAACTTGTCTTTTATTATCTTTGGAGAGCCAAAACTTAAATGTGCATACTTCTGCACAAAGTCTGAGGGACTCAGTCATCACAAAAGTCAGGTATTCTTGAATTTCAAATTTGAGGAAGATGGGATGAGAGAAGATTCCTTTCTCTAAATAAATTCTTCTTTTTTTGAGACAGAGCTCATTATATCACACTCAGTAGAGCGCTGTGCCATCACAGCTCACAGCAACCTCAAATTCTTGGGCTTAAGTGATTCTCTTGCCTCCACCTCCTAACCAGGTGGGACTACAGGCGCCTGCCACAACGCCCGGCTATTTTTTGGTTGTAGTTGTCATTGTTGGTTAGCAGGCCTGGGCTAGATTCGAATCCACCAGCTCTGGTGTATTTGCCTGGTACTCTAGCTGCTGAGCTATAGGCACCGAGCCTCCAGATAAATTCTTACATAGGAGCCCAATATAGAAAGCAGACAAAGCGGTGCCCACAATTCTGGAGGAAAAGACCTTCTGACTGAAAGGATGAAGAGTAGTGATGGAGGGGAAGGGAACTGCCACCTCCCAACATGCCTAGGACCTTATAGACAGTTTCAAAATCGCTAGTTGATTTTCTATTATCTATAGCAAATCTTTTTTTTTTTTTTTTTTTTTTTTTGAGACAGAGCCTCAAGCTGTCGCCCTGGGTAGAGTGCCATGACATCACAGCTCACAGCAACCTCCGACTCTTGGGCTCAAGTGATTCTTCTGCCTCCGCCTCCCAAGTAGCTGGGACTTACAAGCGCCTGCCACAATGCCCGGCTATTTTTTTGTTGTTGTAGCCGTCATTGTTGTTTGGCAGGCCCAGGCTGAATTCGAACCTGCCAGCTCAGGTGTATGTGGCTGGCGCCTTAGCTGCTTGAGCTACAGTCGCTGAGCCAAGTAGCAAATCTTTAATACTAAAATGTTTTCTGGGCTCGGCGCCTGTGGCTCAACGAGCTAGGGTGCCAGCCACGTACACCTGAGCTAGTGGGTTCGAATCCAGCCCGGGCCCGCCAAACAACAATGACGGCTGCAACCAAAAAATGGCCGGGCGTTGTGGCAGGCGCCTGTAGTCCCAGCTACTTGGGAGGTGGAGGCAGGAGACTCGCTTGAGCCCAGGAATTGGAGGTTG